>JAFMSR010001537.1:0-26954 GCA_022818135.1 Saxidomus purpurata
AATTGAATACAACTTCAACAATGGTCAAGCACATTGGAGGAAGTGCAGGTGCACAAGAACCACAACTCCACCTTGACTCATTACAGAGTCATGTCTCTTGTTACCTCTTCTCCTTGTCCAGAGCTTACCTTGAAATCACTAGTGAAATTCAATATGACCTCATACCAATGTCTAGCACACTAAGAGGAAGCGTAGTGCACAAGAACCATAACTCTATCTGACCCATTGGAGTTATTGCCTTTTGTTACTTTTCCTTGTCCGGAATAACTTGAAAACTACTGGTTGAATTCAAATATAACTTTATACAATGGTTTAGCACAATGAGGAAGCAGTGCAGGAACCATAACTCTCTCTTGACTAATTACTGAGTTATTGCCCTTTGTTACTTTTCCTTGTCCGGAGCATTACTTGAAAACTACTGGTTGGAATTCAATACAACTTCATACAATGGTCAAGTATATTGAGAGGAAGTGCTAGGAACCATAACTCTTTCTTGACTCATTACAGAGTTATTGCCCTTTGTTACTTTTCCTTGTCCGGAGCATTATTTGAAAACTACTGGTTGGAATTCAATACAACTTCATACAATGGTCATTAGCACAGTGAGAGGAAGTGCAGTGCACAAGAACAATAACTCTATCTTGAGTAATTACAGAGTTATTGCCCTTGTTACTTTCCTTGTCTGGAGCAATTCAATACAACTTCATACAATGGTCAAGTACATTGAGAGGAAGTGCAGTGCACAGGAACATAACTCTTTCTTGACTCATTACAGGGTTACTGCCCTTTTATACTTTTCCTTGTCTAGAGCATTACTTGAAAACTACTGGTTGGAATTCAATTTAACTTCATACACTGGTCAAGTACATTAAGAGGAAGTGCAGTGCAACTCTATCTTGACTCATTACAGAGTTATTGCCAATTTTCACTTTTTCTTGTCGCAGAGCATAACTTTGAAATAACTAGTTGGAATGCAATTATACAACTTCATACAATGGTTCAGCACAATGAGAGGAAGTGCAGTGTACAAGAACCATAACTCTATCTTGAGTAATTACACAGAGTTATTGCCAAGAACAATATCTCTATTTAAGTGTTTTTTTGCAAGGTAATCTGTTACTACGAACTTCCTCAGTTTATAAAGCAGTCTTAAAGCTGACTTAAATGTCTGCCCACTATGTTGAATGGATAAATCTGTAAGAAATGTTTTGGTTGCCAGTTTTGGCAATATTTTGGTTTCGGAGAATGAAAATATAAAAAAAATTAGTATGAAAACCTTGTGCAAATTGCAGCCAATTACTTTTATCTTAATACATATTTACGTCCACTTGTTTGTAAGTCATGATACAAAGTTTTTTCTCTACTGTATAAAACGGACCGACACTATAGTTAATGCTGTAATTTGTTAATAATTATCAATCCAAAATATATCCCATTTAAACTTTGTGTACACCGAGGACGAACATTTATCTTCAAGGAAATTATTAATAATAACATTTATTATTTGATTACATCTATTTAAAAAAAGAGAATTTAACTGATAATCTGTAACCCCTGTTTTCTTGTATCACGAAAATAAACCGGTGCATTGGCTACTTTTATGTACTGTCAGTATTACCCACTGACTTTGTCTGTGTACAACTATGCTTTCAACTAATTTCACCAGCGCGTAACAAAACATGTCCTCGCTGGGAATATATAATACATAAAGCCTAGAGTATTTTCTGTTTATTTTCTTGACACATGAAAACCGCATTCATAATACTGTCTGGAATTCACCAATGCTTCTATCCAATAATCAACTCAGCGGCCGGTTGTACACAGTTGAACACGTAATGATGTCATACAATTTCCATAAACCAAAATGATACTTTAAAAATTGCCGCTTTACATGTACGATGTTGTTGTGGCATATCCTGCTGGACTTCAGTAGTAATTAGCTTACATAGGTGGATGATTGTACGTCGTCCGGCCATCAGTCAACTTTTACTTCGAATGTCATCTCCCCTGAAACCACTGGGCCAACGAATGCTGCTGAAACTTTGCAGGGATGCTCCTTGCAATAAGCTCTACCACAATTGCACAAAGAATCCCATTCCATACAAGCTCTGGTTGCTTTGGCAACACATAGGAAAAACTTTAAAAATCTTCTCTGAAACCACAAGGCCATAAGGTAAGATTTTTGGCTTGTAGCATTGTCTAGTGAACCTCTACCAAGTTTGTTCAAATCATGCCCTGGGGTCAATATTGGGGGTCACTTGTTACACACAGACATATAAGAAAAACTTTAAAAATATTCTCCCAAACCACAAGGTCTACGTAAAGATTTAGTGTGTAATAATGTCTAATGGACCTCTCAAAGTTTTTTTTAAACCATGCCCCCAGTATCTATAGCAATTTCCACTGAGTACCTTAACAACTGGTGACTGTCTAAGCAACCAGTGACTTCCCCTAGCAACTAGTGACTTCCTTAGCAACTACAAACTCCCTTTAGCAACAAGTGACTTCCTTAGGTGAGTGAACTCGGGTACTCCGGTATGCTATATACGACCATCATTGCCCTCTTATTATATCTTCAGGGGCAGAATTTCTGATTTGCAGAGGTGAAGTATGGCAGTGGACATTGGAACTGGCACAGCATGTCTTTTCTAAGCTTGCTATTAATCCCAAGTACAAATATGACATTAGCAGAAGCTACAATGAGACTTTAGGATGCCCTTGCTCAGTTCATGAGACCATGAATGGGGAAAGAGGAGATACTAGCATCGGTGAGTTTTAATTTCTTTAGAAGGGATCTTTAAAATGTTTGATTGAAATCAGAATGTTCTCTATAAATTCATTTATAGCAAGTGTGCAAGATATTTGTATATTGTATAGTTTTTAAAGAAAGCAGCAATAAAAAAGTTGCAAAATGTACTTGTGCTGCAACATTTTTGAGGTATTAGGAGGTGAAATGAGGCATAAAATACCATATTTTCATACACAGCTAGGCAGATTTCAACCAGACTTCATATGTGTGGGCAGTCTCATACCTTAATTGTGAATAATTATTTTCAGCATTTCCCAATTAGTCATTGCCCCAATTTGTTAGCTCCCCAGAAGTTCAGAACCAGGTGAGCTTTTGTGACCACTCACTACTGGACCAATTTCAACCAAACTTTGAAAAACTTCTTTTCAAAAACCTAAAGGAACAGTTTCAGCTGTAGATAGTTAATATGTAGCACTGTCTCATGACTCCAGGTTAAAATTGTTATCCTGCCCTGGGGGTCTCTTGATAATAAATGATTTTACATTATATTATTTTTGGAAAAACCTGGCTGTGCCAGGGTGAGCTTTTCTGATCGATGATTGTCTGTCGGCCGTCAACATTTTGATTCAAATGACATCTCTGAAACCTCTAGGCCAATGTTGATGAAACTATGCAGGAATGTTCCTTGCATGAAGCTGTACCAAAATTGTTCAAAGAATTCCATTCCATGCAGAGGCAAAAAAATAGGAAAAACTTTAAAATTATTCTCCTCTGAAACCACAAGGCATAGAGCTTAGATATTTGACATGTAGCATTGTCTAGTCGACCTCTACCAAGATTGTTCAAATTATGACCCCCGGGTCATAATTGACCGAGCGCAGGTGGGGCCTTATTTTTTGCATAGGCATATATAGGAAAAACTTTAAAAATCTTCTTCTCTGAAACCACAAGGCCTAGAGCTAAGATATTTGGCATGTAGCATTGTCCAGTGGACCTCTACCAAGATTGTTCAAATTATGACCCCCAGGTCAAAATTGATCCCAGGGGGGTGGTCACTTAGTTTTGCATAGGCTTATATAGGAAAAACTTTAAAATCTTTTTCTCTGAAACCACAAGGCCTAGAGCTTAGATATTTGGCATGTAGCATTGGCTAGTGGACCTCTACCAAGATTGTTCAAATTATGACCCCCGGATCAAAATTGACCCCACACGGGGGGTCACTTAATTTTGCATAGGCATATACAATGTATAGGAAAAACTTTAAAAATCTTCTTCTCTGAAACCACAAGGCCTAGAGCTTAGATATTTGGTATGTAGCATTGCCTAGTAGACCTCTTCAAAGTTTGTTCAAATTATGCACCTGGGGTCAAAATTGACCTTGCCTTGGGGGGGGGTCACTTGTTTTACAAAGGCATATATATAGGAAAACCTATTTGGTATAATCTAGTGATCTTCCACCAGGCAAGTGGACTTGTACCAAGGTGATGTAGTTTGTCAGACAGATGGGCGAGTGTCAAACATTTGGTTTACGCTCAATAACTTCAGTTAGGAGTGACCAATTGCAAGGAAACTTGGTTTGTAGGTAGCTTGCATGGAGAGGAAGCTTTTGATTGCAATCGGGGTCACTAGAGCCAAGGTCACTGTTACTAAAGAGAGATTAAAAAAAATATTTTTTTTTAGTTTTTAAATTGTTCAAAGCAAAAACAAATTTTTAGTTTTTAGCTTAGTGTCAGAGTGAGCTATATGGATGGCATTCTGTCCGCCGATGTCATATGGCGTCATTGTACGTCCGTTAACATGTTCCTGCAAACGACATCTCCTCTGAAACCAACTTGGCAGGGACATTCCTTGCATGAAGCCCTTATTTCATAGTTGTCATGTGACTCCTTGTTAAAAATAAATTTTGTTTACTTTGTAGCTCACCTGAGCTGGCTCAGGGTGAGCTATTAGGATCGATGGAAATATCCTGGAAATTTGTCAGAAAGGTTGTTTCGATGATTTCTAGCTCAAGTTCGAATATGGGTCATCTTAGGTCAAAAACTAGGTCACAGAGCCCAAATGTGGAAAAACCTTGTTAACACTCTAGAGGTAACATTTTCAACCCAGATATCCTGGAAATTTGTCGGAAAGGTTGTTTTGATGATTTCTAGCTCAAGTTCAAATATGGGTCATCTGGGGTCAAAAACTAGGTCACAGAGTCCAAATGTGGAAAAACCTTGTTAACACTCAAGAGGTTACATTTTCAGCCCAAATATCCTTGAAATTTGTCAGAAAGGTTGTTTCGATGATTTCTAGCTCAAGTTTCAATATGGGTCATCTGGGGTCAAAAACTAGGTCATAGAGCTCAAATATGGAAAAGCCTTGTTAATACTCTAGAGGTAACATGTTGAGCCCAAATATCCTGGAAATTTGTCAGAAAGGTTGTTTCGATGATTTCTAGCTCAAGTTCGAATATGGGTCATCTTGGGTCAAAAACTAGGTCACAGAGCCCAAATGTGGAAAAACCTTGTTAACACTATAGGTAACATTTTCAGCCCAAATATCCTGGAAATTTGTCAGAAAGGTTGTTTCGATGATTTCTAGCAACTTTGTTAAAAGCAGGTGTACTCGGAAGAGCAATAAAGGGCCATCATGGCCCTCTTGTTTTCTCACCTGAGCACAAAGTGCTCAAAGGTGAGCTATTGTGATTGCCTGGTTTCTGTGGTCTGTCTGTCTGCCGTCTGTCTGTCTGTCAGTCACACTTTACCTTGTGTATGCAATAGAGACTGCATTTTTCACTGGATCTTCATGAAACTTGGTCAGTATGACAACCTTGATACAATCTAGGTCGAGTTCAAATATGGGTCATCTGGAGTCAAAAATTAGGTCATTGGGTCAGATCATAGAAAAACCTTATGTATGCAATTATAGAGGTTGCATTTTTCACTGGATTTTCATGAAACTTGGTCAGTATGAATGCCTTGGTGAAATAAAGGTGGTGTTTAAATATTGGTCATCTGGGGGAAAAACTATGTCAAAGGGTCAGATCATAGAAAAACCTTGTGTGTGCAATAGAGGTTGCATTTTTCATAGAATATCATGAAACTTGGTCAGAATGATTGTCTTGATGCCATCTATATTTAGTTTGAATATTGATCATCAGGAGTCAAAAACTAGGTCATTACCCAAATGATAAAAAAACATTGTGTATGCAATATAGGCTGCATTGTTCATTGTATCTTCATGAAACTTTTTCATTATGAATATTTTCATGAAATTTATGTCGAATTTGAATATGGGTAATCTGAGGTCAAAAAACTAGGTCAGCCGGTTAAAAACCTTGTGTATGCCATACAGGTGACATTAACAACCCAATTATCATGTGGATTGGTCAAAAGGCTTGTCTTGTCAAGGTCAACACACAACATAATGTTTGTGTTTATGATATACATTTTTAGCTCGACTTTTCTATGAAAAGGGGAGCTATCCTACTCGCCCCGGGTCGGCGTCGGCGTCGGCGTTGGCGTCACACCTTGGTTAAGTTTTTCGTACCACCCCACTTAATTTCAAAAGTATAAGAGGTATGGCTTTGAAACTTACCATACTTGTTTACCATCATAACCTCCATCTACAGACAAGAGTACATAACTCTGTCAAGGTTTTTGACAGAATTATGGCCCTTTTTTTTTACTTAGAAAGTGTATTGAGCTTGGTTAAGTTTTTCGTACCACCTCACTTTATTTCAAAACCATTGGAGGTATTGCTTTGAAACTAACCATACTTGTTTACCATCACGACCTTCATCAACAGACAAGAGGACATAACTCTGTCAAGGTTTTTGACAGAATTATGCCCCTTTTTGACTTAGAAAATACATTGAATATGGGTAAAATCCACTTATTGCCTTAACCCTTTGAGATATTGCTTTGAAACTTTTAATGCTATTTCACATCATTACCCCCATCTGTACGCAAGAGAAGGTAACTCTGTCAGGGATTTGTTTTAAAAATTAAGGCCTTTTATCGACTTAGAATCTTGGTTATGTTTTTCGTACTAGTCCACTTTTTGACTGAACTGTTTGAGATATTAATTTGAAAGTTGGAATACTTGTTTACCATCATGATTCCCAAACATGGGCAGGAGAATGTAATTCTGTCAAGGATTTTATTTGAATTATGGCCCTTTTTGACTTAGAAACTCAGTTAAAATTTTCTTTCTTGTCCACTTGTTAACTTAACCATTTGAGATATTACTTTGAAAGTTGGAGTACTTACGTACCATCGTAAGACCTATCTGTAAGCAAAAGAAGATAACTCTTCTTGATTTGTACTTATAAATTCCTAGTTAAAGTCTTGTGTGCCCTTAACTGTCAAAGTTTTGTTTTATTGGCAAGCACTAAAAAAGTCGAGCACGCTGTCCTACTGACAGCTCTTGTTGTATAGTTTAGGATTGAAGTATGGTAATATTTTGTCATAAGTAGGTCACAGGTGAGCGATATGAATATATACGGTACTGGTGCTGTAATTTCTGTGTTACTTTAGTTTATTATTCAGATATTTAGCAAGCATTAATTACAGAGCAAATAATTTCTGATTATGTTTCTTGTTCTTCTTTTTACTAATTTATGTTTTGCTACGTTGAAAGAAACACCATTTCAATAATAAAAACTGAAATGAATATGCTAACCTGGAAATCTTTACCCACATCTCTTCTTATTTTCACGACCCATGCATGTCTTTTATTGTACTCTTCATGCTTTGGGAATTTATGGAAGCTTATTAATTTCACCTGTAGTGGCCATTTATTATTGGTGAGCAATATTTACAACTGACCCAACTCAGCCTTATTCTGTAAAGCATGCATATAATTTGAGAAAAGGCTATACCTTTGATCTCTGCATGAACCACATACTAGTACCACAGACCTGTTTTATCTTTTCACTTCTCTTTTGCAGGATGTGAAAAAGGTTGGCATGGGAAGATTGACATTTTGATGGCTGATGTACCAATTTGTCCAGTTTTATGTGAAGAGGATTTATCTGGACCCCTGCCATCGTCAAGTGCAAGTGAAACTTCAGATACAAGTTCCAGCAATGGCATTGAAGTCAAAAGGAGTATGTTTAACGACAGTGACTACAGTCAGATTGTTGCAGAAACCATAACATTTTCATTTTTGAAAAACAAAGGTAAAAGTAATGAAGATATTACTTTGATACCATCAATAGCCATAAACAAAGAAGGTGTTCAGTGCTATTTTTACGATTCTATTAGTGATGTGTTACTCCAGTCAGGCTACAATGAGCTGGTTGCTAGTAATTCAAAAACATTCAAAGTAAATGCAATCGTCTTTATCTGGTTGACCTTAAATCATCAACTATTCTGTACAGGAACCTTGCAAGGGATGAAGAGTAGTGGCTTTCAAAAACTGATAGATCTGGCCATGTATCAAGAACAAGTAAAAGCACCATGCAGAATCAGTCAAGATCGTGATCAGATGTGCATTTCTGATGAGAAGTGGGCAAAAGACACAAATTCATTGGAAGAATTTGAAAATGCCTGTGAGATACCTGTTATGACAGATGTTATTACCTCCCCTGATATGCAAAAAGAGCAAAATAAAGTGTAACACAATTGAAGTTAAATTGCTTTAAGTCATAATTAGGTTTCAGATGGACAAAAAGACCGATATTAAACCTTTCTTGAAGCCTACCGTCAGTCAGAAGGCATGTTTGACATCTTTAATTTTGAATTATGTGAGGACAAAATGTAGATGGATTGATGTCTGTCTTTTGTCAATATTTCCCACATATTCGCTTTACAGATGTAAGACATAACTGAAACTGTTCTACCAATTTTTAGCTCTTAATCTGTCCATCTGTGAGTTATTTTTTCATTGATTATGCTCCACAGGTGGCAATTATACCCCCTGAAAACAAAGTGTTAGGGAGGGTATACTGGATTCAGCTTGTCTGTCCGTCTGTCCATCTGTCTGTCTGTCTGTAGACGGAATGTAGTGGACACTAGATCTCCAATACCCCTGGTCAGAATTTAATGATACAAAAGTGATAAGTACAATGTCTAGTTGTGCAACGTCCATGTTTCGGGTCTCTAGGTCAAAGGTCAAGGTCACAGGGGCTCGGGATAGTAAAAATTTGTGGACACTAAATCTCCAAAACCCCTTGTCAGAATTTGATGATACTTCTCACAAGTCAGTGAAGTGATAAGTACAATGCCTAGTTGAGCATGGTTCAGGTTTAGGGTCTCTTGGTCAAAGGTCAAGGTCACAGGGGCTCGAGATGGTAAAATCTTCTGGACGCTTAATTTCCAAAACCCCTGGTCAGAATTTAATGATACTTCACACAAGTGATAAGTACAATGCCTAGTTGTGCAAGGTTCAGGTTTCGGGTCTCTAGGTCAAAGGTCAAGGTCACAGGGGCTCGAGATGGTAAAATCTTGTGGACGCTAAATTTCCAAACCCGCTGGTCAGAATTTAATGATACTTCACACATGTTTTAAGTACAATGCCTAGTTGTGCATGATCCAGGATTCGGGTCTCCAGATCAAAGGTCAAGGTCATAGGGGCTCGATATGGTAAAATCTTGTGGACACTAAATCTCAAAGAACCCTGGTCAGAATTTAATGATACTTCACACAAGTGATAAGTATAATGCCTAGTTGTGCATGGTTCAGGTTTCGGGTCTCTAGGTCAAAGGTCAAGGTCACAGGGACTCGAGATGGTAAAATTTTGTGCACACTAAATCTCCAAAACCACTGGTCAGAATTTACTGATACTTCATAGAAGTGATAAGCACCATGCTTAGTTGTGCATGGTCCATGTTTCGGGTCACTAGATCAAAAGCCACAGGGCCTCATAATAGTAAAATGTTTGTGCTTTTAATCTCCAAACCCGCTGGTCAAAATTTAATTATACTTCACCGAAGCCTTAAGTTGTGCAGGTCCAATAATCAAAGCATCAAATATTACATAAATTTTGAATACTGTGTCAGTGGGGTGTTCGGGGGGTTTTCATCACCTTCAGTGATAGTTCTAGTTTTCATTTGATTTTCATGAAACTTCCTGATAACTTGTAGGATCTCTATTGTTTTTGGAGTCTCGGTAGACAATTACGATAACAATTTACAAAGACGGTAAAGATTTGCGGTGTAAATACAAGTTTTTGTAGACAATTACGATGCCAATTTCCAAAGACGATTTGCGATGGCAATACAAGTTTTGGTAGACAATAAAGATGACAATTTACAAAGATGTTAATGATTTGCGAGGGCAATGCAAGTTTTTGTAGACAATGAAAATTAACAAGGACGCTAACAATTTGCAATGGCAAAACAAGTTTTGGTAGACAATAAAGATGACAATTAACAAAGATGGTAATGATTTGCGAGGGCAATACAAGTTTTTGCAGACAATGGCAATTAACAAGGACAGTAACAATTTGTAATGGCAATGCAAGTTTTGGTTGACAATAACGATGACAATTTACAAAGAAGGTAACGATTTGCGATGTCAATACGAGTTTTGGTAGACAATTACGATGACAACTTATGAAGACGGTAAAGATTTGCGATGTCATTATAAGTTATGGTAGACAACGATGACAATTAACAAAGACGATAACGATTTGCGATGGCAGTACCCGTTTTGGTAGACAATAACAATGGCAATTTATAAAGACGGTAACATTTTGCGATGTCAATATAAGTTATGATAGACAACGATGACAATTTACAAAGAAGGTAACGATTTGCCATGTCAATATAAGTTGTGGTAAACAACGATGACCATTTATAAAGACGGTAACGATTTGCGATGGCAATGCCAGTTTTATTTAGCAGAAATTTAGAATAACAGTTTACAGTTTTGTGAATTTCACATTTAAGGGTATGGTGATGTAAACTGACTGAGACAATGAAATCACCATTTATGCTCGTCAACTTTATACCGACTATTGAGAGAATGAATCCAATAATTTGTTGAAAATTTTTCATGACTGTATCTTCCAAAATGATTTTGATATGACACATAATTGAGGTGTATACTTAGAAAAGTTGTTGAGTGTAGTGGTCATAATTAACAAAGATGGTAACGATTTGCGATGGCAATACGAGTTTTGGTAGACAATTACAATACTCGGGACGATTGACGACACTTTAAGATGGCAATTCATTGTGGTAGTTATGATGTGCGATCGCAATGTACGATGACTATTTAAAACGGCGATGTCATCATTTAATCTCATAGACTGGAAGATATTAATATTCTAATATATTTTGAAAACTCAAAGTTGTGACACGTACTGCACTTTACCCTAATGCAATCTTTATATTTTCAGCAACTAGTAGCAAATAGATATTTAAGGATGAACGTACATGTACATATTTTGTGACAGATCATTTCACTGATATATACTCCTTAATATATACATCGTAGTATGAGATTTGATTATTATAATATATCAGAACAAATTTAAAGTATCTCTTAACATTTTATTTGTATTCAGAACAAAATCGATCTTTCTTGGACGGTGGTAGAGCCAGTCAAATAAAGGCAGTGTCAGGATTTAACGTTTTCCGAACTCAGTAGCGGTTGTGGCCCCCATTATTCGCGATCGCATCGATCTCACTAAGCGTTGGATGGTTGGCATAGGGATGTTCTGCCATTCCTTACGGACGTTCTGCGGTTGCTGTGGACGTCGTCGAAGTCTCCGTCCGAGCTCATCCCACATGTGCTCGATGCAGTTCATATCGGGAGACACCGCAGGCCACTCGAGAACGTCAATTCTCTGGTTCAACAAGTAATTCCGGGTGAGACGGGCACTGTGAGGGCGTGCATTGTCCTGTTGGAACGTCAGCTGACGGTTGTTGCCGTGACGTTGAAGCAGCGGAACGAGCACAGGCGCAAGAACTTCATTAATGTAACGTTGTGCGGTCAAATTACCTTGAATCAGAACAAGGTCTGAACGAAAATCATGATTAATGGCACTCCAAACCATTATACTGCCTCCCCCAAACCTATCACGCTCTAAAACACAAACATAGTGGTAACGTTCATATTGACGTCTGTACAGACGAACTCTGCCATCTGCAAAACTTAAGGAAAATCGTGATTCGTCGGAAAATACAACTTGATTCCAGTTCTTGTGTCGATTATTGATCATATCACGGGTCCAGCGCACTCGATTCTGCCGGTGACGTTGAGTTAAGATCTGTCCCCTGTATGGTCGTCTGCAGCGGATTCCATAATCTCTCAATCGTCTTATCACTGTCCTTGCATGGATATTCCTACGGCGGCGCCCTGGTATCAAATTCGCCGTGGAAACTGCTGTTGTGAAACGATTTCTGAGATGACGCTGACGTATGTAATTGTCTTGACGTCAGGTAGTTACACGAAGTTAACCGGGTCTAGGACAATCAGCAACACTACCGGTACCCAAGAAACGCTGATGGAGGCGATAAATTGTTGATTGGTGTACATGAAAACGCCTTGCACACTCCCTTTGACTGATGCCTGCTTGCAATAAACCAACAATTTGATTTGCTGCATGTGCACGCCGTGCCGGAAACCATGTGAACCGATTGCACGAAATTCCATTGGCAATGACGAATTATTGGTTAAAATGTTACATAACCGGGGCGGTTTTTTGTTCTGTCTTAATGTAGGAAAATATTTGAAGAAATAAGTGATGCGTTTTTAAAGTCCGTCAGAATATATATAGGTTATAGGTTTATATTACAGGAATAAGCACATTTTATTGCAAGTGAGCTTCCGCGAACATAAGCAATATGTTTGTTTATTCCTGTAATATGGACCTTTAACCGGCTAACAGTTTGTCCCATCTACTAGTACAGTCATCCTAGCTCAAAAATATGCTAAAGTGGGAATAAATTTGAACAGAAATGAAACATGTATTTTCAGTATCACCAACATCTGTAGTTTCAGAAACCACAAAGTTCCCAAAAGTTCCATTGGTGGAAATAGTTTATTTTCAAGGTCAAGGTCACGCCCTTTAAATGTTAAATAGGGTTAAGTTCACCATTACTTATTGCATCTTTTGCAATATTTTTAATATATATTTTAATGGTTTTTGTATTATTTCTTTCAAACATTTAGATTAGCAATCTATTTTAAACATTTTACAGACATTTTTACACTTGACCTCTTATTGAAGGTCAAGGTCAAATGGTTGTTTTTAGTAACAAACACGTAATTTAACTTTGTATTGCATGGTCATTTGTTTATTTATCCCCCGCCGAAGGCGAAGGGGATATTAGAAATGCCCTTCGTCCGTCCGTCCGTCCGTCCGTGCGTCCGTCCCAATTTTGTCCGGAGCATAACTCCAAAAGTACTTGAGCGATTTTCTTCAAACTTCATACACTGACAGAGCACATTGGGAGGAAGTGCAGTGTGTAAGAACAATAACTCTACCTTGCCTACTTTTAGAGTTATTCCCCTTTTATCAGATTTACTTGAAAAACTTTGTCCGGAGCATAACTCCAAAAGTACTTGAGGGATTTTCTTCAAACTTAATACACTGACATAGCACATTGGTAGGAAGTGCAGTGTGCAAGAACAATAACTCTACCTTGCCTACTTTTAAAGTTATTCCCCTTTATCAGATTTACTCTAAAAGTTTTGTCCGGAGCATAACTCCAAAAGTACTTGAGGGATTTACTTCAAACTTAATACACTGACATATCACATTGGTAGGAAGTGCAGTGTGCAAGAACAATAACTCTAGCTTGCCTACTTTTAGAGTTATTCCCCTTTATCAGATTTACTTGTCCGAAGCATAACTCCAAAAGTATTTGAGGGATTTTCTTCAAACTTAATACACTGACATAGCACATTGGTAGGAAGTGCAGTGTGCAAGAACAATAACTCTACCTTGCCTACTTTTAGAGTTATTCCCCTTTATCAGATTTACTTTAAAAGTTTTGTCCAGAGCATAACTCCAAAAGTACTTGAGGGATTTACTTCAAACTTAATACACTGACATAGCACATTGGTAGGAAGTGCAGTGTGCAAGAACAATAACTCTACGTTGCCTACTTTTAGAGTTATTCCCCTTTATCAGATTTACTTGTCCGAAGCATAACTCCAAAAGTACTTGAGGGATTTTCTTCAAACTTAATACACTGTACATAGCACATTGGTAGGAAGTGCAGTGTGCAAGAACAATAACTCTACCTTGCCTACTTTTAGAGTTATCCCCTTTATCAGATTTACTTGTCCGGAGCATAACTCCAAAAGTACTTGAGGGATTTTCTTCAAACTTAATACACTGACATAGCACATT
The DNA here is from genome assembly GCA_022818135.1 of Saxidomus purpurata. Classification (NCBI taxonomy): domain Eukaryota; kingdom Metazoa; phylum Mollusca; class Bivalvia; order Venerida; family Veneridae; genus Saxidomus; species Saxidomus purpurata. The sequence goes on from JAFMSR010001537.1 coordinate 14,042, forward strand.
GGTAGGAAGTGCAGTGTGTAAGAACAATAACTCTACCTTGCCTACTTTTAGAGTTATTCCCCTTTATCAGATTTACTTTAAAAGTTTTGTCCAGAGCATAACTCCAAAAGTACTTGAGGGATTTTCTTCAAACTTAATACACTGACATAGCACATTGGTAGGAAGTGCAGTGTGCAAGAACAATAACTCTACCTTGTCTACTTTTAGTCAAATAGAAAAATATCATACCTATACTGATAATGAACATTAATATAATTTTGCAAACCTTCTCTTCATTGCCTTATTCTTTTTCCACTTACTTGAAAACTGTACTCAGCATGACCATAACTATACGGCTTTTTAAGGATTTCCTCTCACCAAGTAAAATGTACGAAAGTACAACCTTCAGGTAACTTTTTCCTGGCGGGGGGATTAACCATGTGTGACATGGCTCTTGTTTTCACTTTTCACCTGTTTCTTCTTTTGTTTAATGAAAACTGACTACTTTTACATGCAAAACAATTTACAGTGATAAGAAATAAAAATATAAGCTGAATGAAAATATATAAACAGGTTAATAGGATTTCTGCGAAGAGCAAGTACAAGACTCCTACCTCCGGTTTTAAACTTCTTACTTTGTCATATAAAATGTCTGGCTCGATGCTAACGCTTTTAACCAAAAGGGTGAAGTTATCTGGAGTCAGCAAGCTAAACCACTTCCGTTATTATAATAGAGGCTAGTTATGATGTAACAGAAAAAATACACAAAGGAAATCAAAGCACTGAAGGGACTTGTGTTGCTCGAGCATGCAGAATGATAGGAATAATCGTTTTTCGAAAACCATAAAACTAATTTTGAAAACCTTCGTCATCTGATTTTATTCAAGTAAATCTATGGTATTTAAATCAAGGTTTACTGCCATTTTATGTTGAGGTATGGTAATGTCTACATATATATTATATATATATATTTTTTTTGCGTCGAATATATACCAAAACAAGAAATTATCAGTGATCTCATTTTCATTCACAAATTCTTCATTATTGAAGACAATCGTACTTGGCAGATGCTTTCTTTATTGAAATTCCCTATTGAAGACTGAAGGATATTTATGTATGTTGCCTGACATCAAATTACAGAAATTCCCACTTAAATCATTAAAAACATGACCAAAGTCCAAAAGATAGTGAAGATAGGTAACAATTGGTTAAGAACCAAACATCTAGAAGTTCAGCATTCCCATTTTAATCATAAAAATGCAATGGAAATGCCCAAATTACTGACCAAGATAGGTAAATTTTCATAAAAATAGATATAGTAATATAAAGCTATTAGTATTACTGAATAGAAACACATGAAAGACATTAATACATGTTGGCAATAATCAATCGAAGTTTAAAATCCAGTAACAGAAATTCCTACTTTAAAAAGATAGGGGAGTGAGTGGGACATATCTCAAGTAATGCGCTGGTGTTTGGTCCGAAAGACCACACGCGCAACAGCTTTAGTTTTTCAAACATATGTATGAGCATTAAGCCTGTTGTGTCCTGTTCTGAATACTGAATAGCTTGTTCCCATTTGTCTAGTAGATGGTAGCCATCTTTCAGCCTCTACACTCTTGTAAGAATCTTAGTCGCCGAGAGCTTTAATATTTTCATAAGTGACTCTATGGAGTGACTGGTCGACTCTTAACCCCTGATTTGCCAATTGCTCTGCCATCCCATTGCCATGAACACCATAGTGTTTTTGTATGCATCCATTTGAGTGAAACTTTCTGCTTCTCGCTGAACATGTTATGTTCTTGGGCAAGGGATTACAATTTGACATAAGCCAATGCTTTATGGACTGATAGAGCATCTGTTAGAAGAACTACCCGATGACAGTCCTTTTCTGACTCTTCAGCAGTTTTTGATGCTGTATGATGGCTTCTATTTCTGCTTTGTAGTTGTATGCTAACTATATCTGACCCACCAGTTGTGTACATTGTGAAAATACTAGCACCACCATCTTGTATAGCAGCTGTAGCAGTCTGAGTACATATGCGTCTATGTCTCTGATGGATATTCTTCTGAGAACATGGCTTGTGCTATGGATCTCTTGATATTTTCATCTTCCACACCAAGTTGGAACCCGGTACTGTAGTGCAGATACTAATGTTTGACATGTTGTACCACTGTGGCTCCGGCAGATCCCAGTGATCAAAAGTTGTCGGTGACCCAAGATAGGCAGCATTTGCTTTTGTCAGCTTCATGGATTCATGGACACAGTTCTGTCTTTTCAGACGATGGGGCCTAAAGCTTTGTTTTCATGGGGTGATCTGGGAAGAACTGGTACTTGCTGCCTTGCATTTGCGCTTTCGCATCCCTTCTCTTACCAGTAAGTAGAATGGCAGTGATTTCCTCCATTGCCTTAAAATTGTCTGCACACTTGTATCAAGTAATTATTCTTAATGCCTTGTTTTGGACCTTATCCGGCACTTGTTGATTTGTATTGGTGTCCATTGTCTTAGCTGTAGAGCTGTATTTAAGGTGGGCCTCACTGTTCCCAAGTATACTGTATTCAGTATCTTCTCATTTGCTCACTCAATTAGTGTCAACTAACTTATGTATTATCGCTAGCTTTATTGTCTCCTGTGTTTACATGTACGCACTAGTCTTCTGTCCATGTTGAAAGCATGTCCGCAGGTTGCTGCATCCTAAATATAGCAGTTGATGCATCGAAACACAAGGCAGTCTGCATAGAGAAAGCTTCAAATCCTCTTGGAAGTTTTTTGAAAAGAAGAAAGAGGGTGGGTGTCAATACATTTCATTGAGGGCCACTATGTGGTTGTAAGAATTTACAATTTTGTACCCCATCAACACAGACTCTAGCCCTTGCATTGAACAGATACGACTTGTTCTGTTTGTACATTGTGCCCCTGATTCATTCCATTCCGTAGTAGCTTCACAAGGAGACAGTCCAGACTTTATCAAATGCTCTTTGGACATCAATCCAACTAACAAGTGTTACAGTGTTACTTCTTTTTCTTTGATTGCATCTTCGACCTCCTGGGCAAGGTATGTAGTCTGGTTTTCTGTTGATTCCAGCTTGTTTTATTGTTTGCTAGCTAGAATTTGGTTGATGTCAACGTGCATGTACCATTTCATTCCCTGATTCAGTGTTTGCAGAATCATCTAGAATTCAGCTGATAGTAATACTAAATAGGAGACTATGTGACAAATAAATATATGCTGACAAAAAATAAAACTTGATTAATCTGTTTAAGTAATTACTACTTTAAACATCAAAAAACAAGAAAATGACCCAAAAGTTGGTCAAACTGATACATTTCCACCCAATTTGACAAGAATCAAGCTGCTAGTAGAATAGAAAAAAATATGAAGGATATAAATGTTGACAATAATCAAATTTAAACTAGATAGGTGTTCAGTAGAACACTTGTGTCGCCATTCCTCTTACACTTTGTCATAATAACCAATAATTTCGTGACAAAATCCAAGTACAAAAAGGGGCATGACTCAAATGTCAGATATGATCTTGACCTACAGAATATGGCGGCATCATGACCCTTTTGTCATAAGCTATACAATTTGAAAGTTTGATGAAGAAATCTTAAGATAGGCAAAATTATAGCCAACGTTAGGTTCTCATGACAAAATCTAAGTACAAACCGAGCATAACTCTGTCAAAAATGACCTTGACCTATACAAAATGGGCGGCATCACGAGCCTTTTGTCATAAGCAATATAGTTTGAAAGTTTGATGAAGAAAGCTTAAGAAATGGCAAGGTTATAGCTAACATTATGTTTTTCTGACGGACTGGTCAAACTGACAGACAAAAGCGATCCCTGCATTTTTCTCCGAAAGGGCGACACGTAAATGAAATACAGAAAATGTGTTTTAAAACATAAAAAACATGAAAATTACCCAAAATAGTTTGTGAAAATAGACAAAATTCGCTCAGATATTTAATTCATAGATACAGTAGCTTTAAATAAAACTAGGAATAACATAAAAACGAATGATCAAAATAAAAAAATACAACTTCAGAAATACCACTTAGAACAGATAAAATGGATGAAAATGCCCCAAAAATTGGATGAATATAGATATTTTCAACCACGTATGTTTTAGTTCAAAGCTTAAGTAGTTTTGAATAGAAAAAACAAAAACACCATAAATATGAATTGACAATCGTCAAAAAAAGAATTTAAATTACAGAAATGTCCACTTAAAACGGCAAAAAAGCACGAAACTACCCCAAAAAGTTGTCGCATTTGGAAAATGTTCCCCCAAAAAGTTTTTATTGAATAGTTATAGTAGCTCCCAATCGAAAAAAAAAATAACACAAATATTTATTGACAATAATCATAATTAAACATAAAACTACAAAAATTCCCACTTAAAACAGCAAAAAAGCATGAAAATGCCCCAAAAAGTAAGTGAATATGGACAATTTTCACCCATTTTTTTTTCATTACATAGTTACAGTAGTTTTGAATTAAAAATTGAAAACAACATAAATATTTGTTGAAAATAATCAAAGTAAGAAATATAATTACAGAAATTCCCATCTAAAACATCGAAAAAACATGAAAATACCCCAAAATAACATTTCCACCACACATATCAATGGGAACTTTTCTTTATGTTAAAAGGTAGTCCATTTGCAAAGTCATGGTGAAGGATTCATTTCTGTTCAAATTTTTTCCCGGTCCAACCCCAGAATGACTGTACTATACGGACAATATCTATTATTGAAATATATAGAAATTTAGGACGGAGCTTAGTTCTGTGATGTCTCACTTATTGGAAAAGTGAAATAATTAATTTCATATTGGATGTTTTGAGTCAATATGGAGCAATTTGCATTTTTAGCTCGACTATTCGGAGAATATGGAGAGCTATTACAGTCACTTGTGCGTCGGCGTCGGCGTTGCTTCTTTGGTTAAAGTTTTGCCTGCTAAGTACTATCATGCACATATCTCAGTAACCACTTATGATATTGACTTGAAACTTTGTTCATGTCTTTAGGGGTGTCATACAATCAAGGCAGATAACTCTTGAAAAAATTTAGTACAAATTATGGCCCTTGTTTGACTTTGACATTCCCTGTTCCCGTGGCATTCCCTGTTTGATATTATTTTTGTTTTTATGCTCACAACTGTGTTGTTTGTGCCGTGTGGCGGCCGTAAAAAGTCTCCCCGTACATTCAATCAATGTTGTTATATTTTCATCCTTCAGGGATTGTTATTCGTTCTAAACCCTCTGGTGTATGTTTGTGTGTGTACATGATTGTGTGTGTGTGTGTGTGCGTGTGCGTGTGCGTGTGCGTGTGCGTGTGTGTGTGTGGGTGGTGTGCGCTTCTGGGTGCTGTGGGGCTCGTTTTGGGGAGGCTGCGTTTTTGGTACGTGGCATTCCCTGTTTGATATTATTTTTGTTTTTTTGAAAATTTGGTTAAAGTTTTGCCTGCTAGGTACTATCATGCACATATCCCAGTAACCGCTTATAATATTGACTTGAAACTTTGTTCATGTCTTTAGGGGTGTCAAACAATCAAGGCAGATAACTCTTGAAAAAAATTAGTACAAATTATGGCCCTTATTTGACTTTGAAAATTTGGTAAAGTTTTGCATGCAAGGTACTATCATGCACATATCACAGTAACCACTTATGGAAGTTATATCAAGCCTTACAATAGTGTTCAGGGTAAATTTTGTATCAAACAATTAATTTACCAAAAATTAAATCTATAGTTATAGATTTTGACTTTTTTATGATTCAACTTTCCTAGTTTATACTTAATAGTTAGCAGAATTTTGTTTTGCTATTATACTGATAAAAGTTTTGTTTTATTAGCAAACACCCACAATAGTCGAGCGTGCTGTCTTATGGACAGCTCTTGTTAATGAAATGGGGGCATTTGGATTTAATTGGAAAGTAAGGCAAACTCTAAACCTCCCTACACTACCCATTCCCTTCTACCTCCCCAAATGACGTTGACCCATCGAACTCAAACTAAAAAGGGGTCATTTATGAATTATCGCAAAATCAATCTACAAAGTAACATAAGTACTAAACTGATTTTTACTTTATAGTCATGACAAGTAAGCTTACCAAGTCGTATGCTCCTAAGACCAACCGTTCTTCAGTAACTAATAGGAAATTGTTTCATTTAAGAACATTGTGACTTTGACCTTTGACCAACTAACTACAAAATATATAGGCGTCACGTAATGGTTATGCTCAAGTTATATGACACAATGGTCAATATGTCCTTGGTTATAACTTGGAAACAATTTTCTAAATCAATGATTACCGTAACCTTGACCAAACTCAGACTCAAATCGACATAGGTCATTTGTTTGTCATGACCAATTAGCCAACAGTTATATGATATTGATAGGAAACAATTTCTGACGGACGGACAGAAGTACATTTACAATATGATATAACGTAATTATACTTTACTTGCAGTTCTGTCTCGGACATTGAAATTAAAAACAGATCATAGTGTTGTACGTTAAAGAAAGCATTATTAATAAACAATTAAGCATAGTTTTGCTTTGAAACTAATGATATACACCTAATGGAGAAATGACACAAAGGATCAAGAACACTAGTTCTTGTCCTGTCTCGCACAAGCAGTTTACGGTAAACAGAAACGGTTTAACTCGTAGTATAAAATTTCATTTTTCTAATTGTGCTTATAATCCTCTTCACATGATGTCTATGCTGTTTGCGAATTTAAGACAATTACACCAAACGACTGTTATATGAATGTGCAGATCATTTATTTTGGGCAGGTTACTATTCTCTCAAGAATTGAACAGAAATAATGTATGAATCTACAATTGTATTGTGATAATTGTGATACACTTGTGAAATTTTGCACAGCGCTGAACATGGTCACAGGACATTAGTTAAAATGACTCGGAGGATTAAGGTGTTTGAAAGGTTATCAAAAATTAGAAAATTTGTTTTATAAGTACATGTATCAAAATTATCAGTTGTATGACAAATCAGTCGGTTTATAAATAAGATTTTTTAAAAAATAATATTGACACATTCAGTGTCCAGCGCCCCTCCATATTACACTTTAGATACAATGTAATATACAAAATCGTGTACTAGAAATATGACCTTTAGCTACGTAATCCCGTGGATGTCATTAAACTATTACACGAACCAAACCTGCCAACACCAAACGTGCAATCATGTCGTTAGAAATGGTCGTACGTCGCTTTGGGTTGACATGTGTCGTTTCATTTTGTCGTGATGTCTTTTGCAATGACGTAGGTTTTATTGAGTTGCAGTCGTGATGTCGCTTCATGTTGTTGTGTATTGCATTCAGGCACATAAGTCACACAACACACGACAATGGAATGCAATTTTGCGACAGTGCGACGGTTGCAGGAATATTGTATGCATAGGTAATTGAAGTAAATATCGTGACTTGTTTTCTTGGTCTATGCACAATGGTGTTATAGCATTTTAGCGATGTCTTGCGTTCATCAATGGGAGCAAATAACATTCTAAACAGCACACACAAGCTTCCATAAAGGCCTTGTATTGTGCAGTTTCAAAGTAGTAGCTACAATAGTTTAGCATAACCTTTTTTTTTCTTGAAGAAACTGACACAAACAGACGCCGCTGAACATGTGACGCTTTTTTTGATATTTTGAAGGTTTTATCTAAATGGGGCCAAGTTAAAAAAAAACAAACAAAAAACAATCAACTCGGAAATCTGTTAAACTTAACTTGTTCGTCTGAATAATTTCAAAATCAAACTAGATAAATCTAAATGATTTCGACTTTGAAATGCGAAAGTATTGACATTTTGGTTAAACAGTCCGATTCATATACAAGCGCAAAACAAACAGTTCTTGCAGAACATCTTTATAATTGGATTTTCTTCTTATTTCTAGAAAATATTATGAAAATAGAAATAATTTACAGATAAATACCAGAATCACCTTGACTGCATAAAAAATAACAAAGTAATACAAACGTTTATAGACTTAGCGAAACGTAAGTTTAAACATCATTAAAGATCAGCAACGGAATCTTAAGTATGAACATTTCTTGAAATAGCAAAAGGTTGGTGAAAAAATATGTCGGCGTCTGAATTTTTTCGCTTTAGGACTTGCAAATATTGTGCCATGATGAAAGCTTCTTCTCAAGACATTACATGTTAAAATAACGATAATGAATAGCCTAACGTGCAAGTAAATCTTATTACAGAAACGGTACTGAATTTTGAAGTTTGCATACCTCAAAACATAGTTCTAAAGGCTGATACAACCTTCTTTTACGGAATATATATCGATTCTAGTAATAGTTATATGGTCGTAAGTAGAAAATATGACATTTTCTTATGAAAACCCAGTTAACTTTGAGCTAAATTCAAAGGTCGTAAGTAGGAGTTACGACCATCTCTTTCGAACTCACAATAACGGTTTTTACTTACGACCTTTTTCTTCTTCAAATTTGGTCAACATAAAACACTGCTATCGCCTTCAAAATAGGTCCATGGCATGCGCCTTTAATGCAGATTCCAAATATTCATGGGCAGTATACACATCCCAACTGCCTCAGGAGTGCTGACAAGGTGTATAAGTTCAATTCAATTCAATTCAATTCAATAGTTTATTGTATAATAAGGCCTCCGGCCCATACACAAGTATAATATTATACAAAAGATTTTCATAGAGTGCATTAACATATAGGTACGTATACAACAAAGTTGACTGTCATACAGAGGTTCATGTTTCGACATAGTACTTAATTTTGTATATCTCAGTATTGATCAGATTATTAAAAAACTGATAAGTACTGTTCCCTTTTTTGTAATGCATAATATATATACATGGCAACATTGCGTATGATATGTTCATTTTCAGAAGACATTAAGTTATTTAACTTGTAAATTGACGTATTCTCAATATATGTATTAGGAATATATTTACAGCGAATGCTGCTATATAACGGACACAAAAGTATAAAATTGTATTCGTCTTCAACATAACATTCACAGTAGGGACATTATCTTAACTCTCTTTCAATACCAAAATGTCTACCCTTTTCAATCATGAGTGAATGACAAGAACTTGTAAAGGCTGCAATGCACTTTCTGATTTTGTTGATATCAACAACGTTACATACTTCTCAACTTTATATACTGTTTTGTTCTTTGCATAATACATTTTGTTTGTGTTATGATAACATTTATCCCTCTATTCCTGGATATACTGGTCCTTTAATCGCTGTACATATTGCAATAGAAACAGATTAGGATTGTCAACATTCTGTGCTTTCTAAACATATCCGTAGCCATTTACATACAAGTGAGTTCGTAAATCAGTTACCCAGTTATTATAACCAATACTGTCATAATACATTTGCATATTGTAACACTTTCGTACGTATCTGTCTTCAGGTAAGTTCAACAAACGTATCCAATATTTAACTGTACGCTTAGCAGCAAAAATATACAATGGGAATCTGCCTAAGGCACCTAAAATTGCATCATTACCTGCACCTTTGTTCACTTTCATAAACCTTTTACATGCAAAAATGTGCACATTTTCAAGACATTTTGGTTGCTTAAGACCCCAAATTTCAGAACCGTACAATGCAATAGATGCAACCTTTGAATCAACTATTTTAAAAAACGTTGTATATGGAAGACATGGATAATTGTAGAATGAACTAAATAAATGCATTAGTACTTTCTTTGCCTTAAGCGACATGGCCTCTGCCATTTTGTACATAGAAAGCTTATTTGAAAAATATATTCCAACGTAAGTAAAACCATTAACTACTTCTATGTCCAATTCATTGTAATTCCATCGTTCTCTTACACTTAATATACCTCCTCGTTTAAAAACAAGAACTTTTGATTTAGCTGTATTTACAACAAGTTTACTATCTACACAAAAATGTTTTAATATATTCAATTGCTTTTGCAGTCCGACAACCGTGTCGGAAATAAAGGCTATGTCATCTGCAAACATAAGCAAAAATATTTCTACAATATGAGGAAATAATTGTAAACCTCTTATTCTATTTTTACATAACAGTGAGTACAGTTCGTCGATAAACATTGCAATCAGAATTTGACTCAAATTACAGCCCTGACGCAATCCGATGGGACATTCGAAACTTTTTGTTATACCATTGTTAGTTCTAACACACGCTTTTACAGAAACATATATAGACTGTATTGCATTATATAAGTTACCTTTTATGCCACATTTTCTTAGAACTTCATACAATATGTTGTGATCCACAGAATCAAACGCTTTTTGAAAATCAATAAAAGCTACGTACAATGTTTTCTGTTTCATACATAGATATTTACTTATAATGGCTTGAAGAATAAAAACATTATCTACAGTGCAATATCCTGATCGAAAGCCGGCTTGGGCTTCACAAATTTTACAATAAGCATTTACATAAAATGTCAAACGCCTTGTGATAATTGCTATATAAACTTTGCTCAGAACATCTAATAAAGCTATACCACGATAATTAGTTGGGTTATTTACACTACCCTTTTTTGTAGATAGGTATAACAACTGTTTTTGTCCATTGATTTGGGAATTCACCTTTGTGAAACAATCTATTAAACAACTTACGAATAAAAGGTAAAAGCACATTTACACCATATACTAAATGCTGTGGAATAATCACTCCACCAGTATAGCTTTATTCAGCTTCAAAGACATTATACTATCATTTATTTCCTCGTCTGTGATACTGGAATTGAAAATTAATTGTTCAATATCATCAAACTCACCAGTTTCATTTTCAGCATCAATTCGTTCTTCATTCTCTGAATCTACATTGTTCACATGTGAAAAAAAGATTGCTAAAATGATTAAGCAAATCGTCCAAAGAAATGTTTGGTTCCGTTCTTGGTTTATTAGTAAGATTTTTAACCTCGCCCCAAAAACTTTTCGAGTTACTAGTTATATTTTCTAATTTCGACAATGCATTTTATTAAATACAACCCTTTTACGTTTACATATATTCTTATAAACATGTTTACTATTTACATATAACAATAAGTCATTTTCACTTCGGCTAGACCGAAAACGATTCAATTGTTTTCTTGTATCAGCCTTGGGTTGTTTGCAGTCAGTGTCGAACCATGGCTTAAGGTTACTAGATTTACCACCATAGCGTTTCAATTTCTTAAATGCAACACTACTGTTCAGAATGGCATCTTCAAATGCACTTATTACCGAATATATGTCACTGGTGTCATCATTAAATAGTGTTTCTACGTTATCAAAACTCCCATTCATTACATTTTGTGCTAAGTATCTATTATGTTCACTGCAATTTTCATCTGTCAAATTATATTTAAAACATGTATTGCTACCGGTGCCGTTACTTTTGGAACTATGAACAACATCTGGCACTTTCAGAGATAGTGATAGTGATAATGGAAAATGACAACTTTCACTATTCTCTAAAATTTCAAAATTGCTGATAATATCAAACAAATTTTTAGACACTATAAAATAGTCAATAGTACAAAAATGTACTACTACCATTTCGGTTTAAGAATGTACCGAACCGCCCATTAACAATGAAACAAGCAAATGTTTGACAAAAAGATATAAGTTGGCGCCCATAAGCATTCACTATTTTATCTGATGCAAATCTATCTTTATGTACGTTGCAGTCTAAAATATCATGAAATTCATACAGATCTAGTATATAAACACTGGAAGTAGTAAAATCATGAAGATTGGCAGTCCGCGCATTAAAATCACCATTTAGCAGAAGCTCCGTATCTATGTAATCTGTACTTATACACTCTTCTTATTGCTCAAAGCCTGACCTTAAGACATCGTCATAAAAAGGAGAATTGACAAGTGGAATATAAATAGCAACGTATAAAACACTTCGAGGTGTATCAAATAATAGTTTGTCAAAAAGAAGTATAATACCGTACTTAAAATTCTCACATACGCGTTTAACATATTTTGATAGTTTATTTTAATCACTACAGTAACACCTCCCATTGGTCTTCCACCCGTTTTGGACCGTGAGCTTTACAAGAATATGAAACATGATCTGTAAAATACTCGTCATAAACGTCAGCGTTGATATCCTATGTTTCTTGAAAACTAATCAAATCATAAGAAAAAAACATTTCAGATAATTCATAGCCATTTAATTTTGACTTCAACCCTTCGATATTCAAACTCAGTAACTTTATGTTCGCACAAATACTAGTAGATTCTTGTGTTGGACCTTGACCGCCGTCCTATTTTCGAAAAGGGCTGCCCCCATTACCACTTACAGAAGGTGTCGCCTCCATGCTCTCTTCGGTTAGCAGTTCATAACTTCTTTTGTTCATTATCTTAATAATGTAATATTATAATGACAGCTTTGTCTCTGTATGTGTTAATACATGTATGCTGATTAAACACAGACAATCTCAGTGTGTAGTTATTAACTGCTGGGAATGCAACACTTTCAATCAGATTGGTTTGAAAAGAAAATAATGGCTGTATAATTATAATACACAAATATATTGGTAATAGTATTATTAAAACAACTATAACTTTCATCCACGAAACATAAAGAAACCGTTAGTACAACCTGCTTATCAGCTTATACTGAATGAAATCTTTCAATTTTATAATGAAAGTTTATTATTAATGCGACCTAATACTACATGTATTTATACCAATTAAATCAGTGTTGTAGTCATACTATATACCCAGTATGTACATGTATTAATGTAATGTATCAATAATCACTGTGTTTGATATTTTTTCATTTATGTAATTTAATAGGCAGGAAGTCTTTGTGCATCTACAATGCAGTCAAATGACATACAGGTGCTAATACATTCCAAGATGAGGCAGCTCTCACCCTAGAAAGGTCCGATATCACACAACGCGGGGCCAA
>JAFMSR010001538.1:0-26915 GCA_022818135.1 Saxidomus purpurata
CATGATTTTCACCACACTTCATGAGGTATACGATATAATAATTTTAGACTAATGTTTCGGTCCATACATAGTTCTGCGGACCTGTGAAAAAATTATATTGACCGAGGACTTTGTCCTCGGTCAATATCACTTTTAACAAGTCCGCAAAACTATTTATTGACCTCAAAATTAGTCTATAATTGCATTATATACAATGTGATAACATTTGCCCGTTTCTATAGAACACATAGTTACATCATTGATCTACCGGTATCAGTAACTTCATAATTACATTTTGTATGTTCAGGCAAGTTAAAAGTAATCATTGACAAGTGGATTCAAGAGAAAGTAATGTATGATTCATCTATAAAGTAACTGATAGCTGTGTGCTTAGCCGTCTTTGTCAATACTAATTGTAAAGCAACAATCGTTTAAACGATGATACGCGGTATACATTTTAACCTTTATGGAACAATGCAAATATTGCAGTAGGATTCAGGTGTATCGAAGCATTCTTCAAAGAATATCAAGCCGTGCAACATACTCTACGCAAATTATAAAACATGCACTGACTAACAACTTATTTAACGGTCTTTTAAAAATAGAAATTTAACTGCGTTGTTCATTTCTTTACATCAATATGTGAAGTGGCGCAATATAATTTTCTTTTAAATTAATAGAATATTTTTTTATGGATTTTATATATTCTTTCGATTACTCAAAAAAAAGGAGATGTCACCGTCTTATGACAAGTTGGACTAGACGTGAACCTATTTATGGATTCTTATTTAAAATTTCATTTATTTGAATAGATGAATCAATGAGAGTAATGGTTTATGACATGGGTTTATGCGTGTTAATCATACCTACAGCTGCCATGTCAGAAAGCATGTTTAGGCTTGGACTGAATTCAATTAACTATTCTATTCCTTCCACCAACTTTTTTAATAAATTAACATAATTGAAAAACCTGAATGACGCCATATTTATTATATACTCGAATAACATACAATCATATTTCTAATTCAGCCATAGGAAAACGCTTTAACTAAGCTTGTATCATGTATTTAAACATTAATAGAAGTAAACGTACTCAATATATTTAGGCTGCTTTTATGACAAAGCATTATTTCGGGTTTGGTTTTTATTTTCATACCAGTACATGTTTCTGTAAATACATTAAATTAAGCTATGAACGCGAATGATTCTAAACGTTAATACCCCTACGGAGGTTGTGGGTTAAATATATTGACGTTGTACGTCCGTCACCCCGGTCGTCCGCCTTGAGCCATGTATTGGACTTTGATTGCAATATTCAAACACAGTCACATTTGTAATAATGCGAAACTACTACGCGGTTAGAACTGTAATGATATAGACGGATGTAAAAAGTCAAGATTGTTTTCCTGTATGAGCTAATAAAGGTACCATGTTTGCCAAGATATCTTCTGAACAAAACATCAAAACATCCGGTAAAATGATTGTGTGAGTACATTCACTTATTGTCGTCACTCTTAAAGGGACATACCCTATAACTGATGTCAAACTAAATAACCTCCAAAACATAAATAATAGAATATTCTGAAGTATTATAACTCAACCTAAAAGTTTCAGCTATGCATTTCCAGTCATTATCGATAAAATCAGCTGTTTAAATTCAATAATCTATGTAGTGTTGTTGTATAATTAATGGGTGGATGCGATTTATTACAGAAAGCCTCATTATTGATTAATTGTGGTAAATGAGGCATTTTTCGCCATAGGTTCTTCTTTGTTTCGAGAATATAATCTAATAGATGTAGGGAGTGCACCTTTAAATAACCGATTACTAGCTAAATTATCGATGAAAATTTGGAACAACTTGGCCAGAGTAATTCTCTTCGTCAACTTCAATGACCCTATTCTGTATAAAATAAACGACGGAGCAGCACATGCGATACACCAACTTCTCTGGCCCTTCTTTGTATATGTATATACTATATAATAAAATATAGGACTCAAGTCGCCTAATCTTTATGACTGATTAGTTCTGGGGACAGCTAAGGCATGATTAACCGACGAATAAATCACAATTGTATGCATAGTAAAATCTTCGCTTCATCTGGAACAAAACAACCCTCATTCTAGATAAACCGACGAATATATACATAGTAATAGCTGTATGAATAGTAAATCTTCACTTCATTAGGAAACTATATATCCGGCACAGCCGTATTAAGCTCACTTTGGACTGGAAGTTCTCAACCTTTTAATCATCAAAAAAAGACAAGTAGAATGTATAACATTTTGGATTGAAACATTTATTATGTAAGGCGTCTTTTAATTGGGTAATACGGTAAGAAAGTAGGTCAATAAAATACTCTTGCGTTTTCAGTATTTCATGAATGTTATTATTCTTTTGGTACGTTAAAAGTTCCTATCTTTCAAAATAATATGTTGTTACCTCAAAACTGATCTTAATTATGAGTGTAGAGTGTTTATACTTTCTCGGCCAGTGAATAACGGTCGATATTTTGAGTAACATATTACATCAGCTAAACAAGGCTTAAGTTTGTTTTCCTGAAGCACATGTCACGTTATGACTTAATCATAATTGAGGGAAAATATGTAAATTGACGGTTAGCTCAGTCGGGAGAGCATTCGTCCTGTGTGCCAAGGGTTGCGTGTTCGCATCCCAGTAAGAGTGCACAGTTCTCTCACCGTGTTGGTTTTGGCTCCTTTTTATTGAATACAGATAATTGTTGACAGATGTGTTTTCTATGAAATCAAGCTGTCCATCTCTTTCATCGCGCTGGTCATCTGTTTTAAATATAGTTCTTGTAAATAACGAAATATACACACAATCCGTAACTCACATTCTATACTTTCAGAATGTATAAGCGAGGTCTTATTGATTTATACAATTGTATTTCCTAAGATAATAACGTATGTACTGTAACCAATTTGCCCCATCCCAACATGCTGTTTTGTGCTCTTTTTGGAGACAGCATATTACAATGTAGCACTTCACTAGGGGGTCGAGGAAATACGAGTAAATTATACACTGAAATAGATTTTGTATACTGCGAAGCTAGTTATTAATCACATGTAGAAATATTTCATTGACATATCAATTCAGATGTTTTGCATTTCCATAAAAAGAACAAGTGTCAGGCACCAAACAATATCACAAACATTATTATTTATTATTACATGTACATTATAAACTAACAATACAAAAGAACAGGACTCTAACAGAAATGTAAAAAAACGTTTATTCATTGTTGTTTTTTCATAAATATTGATATTCTCTGTGCCAATAGTTGTGACTTTTCATCACTTAAGACAATAGAAAGTTTGAGAGCACATGATCAGTGTTCCTGCTTAAATCACCATAAGGTGATTCAGACCCACACTAGATGGTCTTATGATTTTTATCATAATCGTCATCCGGTTTTCATATCAAAAAAAAGTTTTTCTTATTCACAAAAGGAAATTAATCACGTGCTGTTGTTTACCTTGCAGTCATTGATATTCCAACCATATATTCCCCATTTGTTTCCGACTTGATTGTGGTGACATCTAAATCAAGAAATATATTTATAAAATGTTTAATGTACTACGTAGTTTTTGTAAATTTGTATAAAATACCGTTTTTTTCGGCGCCGCCGTATTGAGCTCGCGGATAACCTTTCAACCGTCAATGAAATGACAAGTCGACTGTGCAACTTTTTTGTATTTGAAAATTTACTCTGTAAGACACTCCACCGTATAAATTGAATTTGGCACAATCTTAGCAGAATAATGACGGATAGTTTTGGCAATACAAAAGAAAAAACTTGATTTTGGTATAACCAAAGTGAAATTTTTTATGATATTTTATTAAACAATACTTTTAATTCGATATTCAAGTAAATAATTCTTTACATTGTTAAATGCGTAACAACAATTCATGTACCAAAGGAATTTACATGTACTTTCCTATTTTTGATTGGAAAAGAGTAGATCCTTTAAGATTGATGTGCACATGTTTCCAACCAATCGGAAATATATACTTAGTAATTCAACTTCGCCTAACAACAATCCCCGTAAAAGATACACATTTTCTTCCAAGTTGCGTGAATTATATAAGGACCTCTCCAGAACAACAACACTCTACAACAAATACATTTTTGTGTTCTAAAATGATGTTCGCTCCTGTAAGGTTGCACTGTATAAGACCTTGTATAATGGCTACTGCATATACTTTATTTCTGGTAATTTGAATTGTGTATGGAGGCGGAGCTTTGACTGTGATCTGCAATAGAGAATATGATCTATCTGAAAAGAGCACACTTTCAGATTTGTTTTATTGCCTAGATATACTGCTTTTTGGTTTACAAGAATATTTTGGAAAAGTCTCCATCGGCCGGTCAAATACAAATTAAAAATAAGAACACATGATCCGGTACATGATTAATACATAACACTCTTCTCCATCAAACAAATGCATGTATTTTTTTCTATTTGCAAATTATCGTTGCAATATCTGAAACATTCATTTAAAATATGACAGCTTTGATTTTTGCCGAAATTTGCTCTATGCTACCATAAGCAGCTTTCAGTTTTGACACCTTTGGAATATGTGTACGTCACATGAATTTATCTGTCATTTTCATCTTAGTTAAAGCAGTTTTCAAAACCTGTGGCGTTAAAAATCAAAATAAATTTCGAAATTAAACATTTGTGAGTTACGGTAGTGAAACGTTTTTTGAGAAAACTTTGGAAGTTATGTTTTTAGTGTTTGTTTACATGGCTTGATTTCTCGTAAGTGATTCTTTTTGAAACGTACATTTTTAAAGCTAAACTGTTGCAACGTCCATTGATTTTTTTAATCGGCGGGGAAAAGAATCCCCAAAATCACCATTTTATTTTTATTTCAAAAACGAACTTTACTGAGCGACGACTGTTCGTAAAACATAGCATCCAAGAAAGCCTACTGAATGCTTGATTATGAATATGTTACTTGTGAAGGAAAATGACTCAGATCTAGAAAAACAATTGAAGCGTAACTGCTTACAATCATATTTGAGGTCTCTACCAAACAAAGTGGTCCAACCCATTTTGTTACGTCACTCGAAATTGTAGTGCGCGTTAGAACTGTCAATCAACGTGCCATGTTACAAATCACTTAGAGTAACTGCTTGCTCAAATAATAACGTCGTTTCTCGGAGGATACGTCTCCTCGAAATAACATAATTATTCTTGCAAACAGTTCTCTATCTAATATTTGTCATCAAACACTTCAACTAATTTCTTCTTACTTTTCACACAATTTAAATGATTTACGTTCAACACCTTTCTATGACATACCATAGAAACAAATAATTAAAAATCAAATAGGGATACTTATAAATGTGTTCTATCCTTATACAGGGTGATTACTAATATATGATAGGATTACAAAATTTAATAACATCTTTATCTGTAAAGATATTCAATGGGGGCAATGTGTATTATTTAAACATATAATTAAACTTTGTTCTATGTGTAAAGATCTATGAAAACACATTTGCATTGTGTACAGCAGTTGTAGAACATGGCAACCCTTGTTCTCCAAAACCAGCCATAACAATATGACCATATTGTCCCGTGAGCACTAAGCGCCACCAAAACTGTTACCTTTTCACTGCGCAATGCCTTGTCATCTAGGAATTTAGATGACCCATTTGCATAAAATTGTTGATCATTTGATATTATCAATAATGGTGCCGCTTTGATTTGTCCACTTCATAAATGCTTATCTCACTGCGATGTTCGTTTCCTAGAGATGTTGCATGACTGTTTTAGGGTATACATTTTAAGACATCTTTAAGAATTCTCCGTACAGTTCTATTACTAGTGGCTGTTGTTGTATTTGAAATATCCTTCATGACACATTTTTTCAGGGAGTTTTTCAATAATTTGACGCAACTGTTCACCACTCTGCTCGGTATGAACAATTTGTGGTTGTCTTGTCTCAAGTCCAAAATAGACTCTTCCCTTTCAATCTACAAAACTGATCTTCCAACTTTCTGTTTAGATGGTTCAGTAGTGTCTGGGTACAGTTTTAGTAATTTTCTTCATACCAAAGTTAGATTGTTCTCCTATTCATAGTAAAGTTTGATCATTTATGACTTTTCTGCCATTTTGGAATTCCAAGGAAAGTATGATGTTATTGATGACGTCGTCAACGTTACCATGGCGTCGTTTGACAAAATTCTCAATTTACAAGAAAAAATGTATTCCATTTACTTCCAATCAATACCAAAATGAGACCTATACATGTTGTTTAAAATTGACAAACTTATTGGGATTTCTTATTCTGTCATATATTATAGATCACACAGTAATACAAGTAAATAGGTAGACTATAGTTCAGGGTTTGCATGGTTTCCTGCTATCATTGTATGAAATATCAACTAAATACGTTAAAAAAATCTGTTAAGTACATTGCATATCTAGCTAAAGGTCCATTTCTAAAAACAAAAATAATATCAAACAGGGAATGCCACGTACCAAAAACGCAGCCTCCCCAAAACGAGCCCCACATCCCCCACCGACCCACCACACACACACACACACACACCACAACACAAACACCACCAACACACACCAGCACACAAAGCAAACACACGAGGACAAAACGACCAATTAAAGAAACCAGTGGGGACCGCCTTGGAACGGCGCAAAACTCTGGAGCTAAACCGGTTTATGGTGCGCACCCAACCTCACTCTTACTAAAACCAAAGCGAATTTACTTATAAATCTAGAATTGTAACAGGGAAATACAGTTTGAAACTGGCTTCTAAAACTTTACAATAGCCTCGGAGTATTTCCCTGTTTGAAATACTACTGCAGAAAAATGAGTGAACATTTTTGCATTTCCTTAGATTGACCTTGGTGGTCTTTTTGTCCTGCTTTCGCTTTATTGCATGTTGTATACAGTCAAAGATATAGATTGCAAATCATTGGAAGTAAAGTTATTTCAACTATTATTCAAAATAGGCATGCTTATTCATGTACAACCAATTTACAGCCTCTTTCGTGGAGACTTCTGGAAAATTACAAAGATATTTGAAAACTGGAAAACCTACTTTCGTTTTTGAAAAGGCAAAATATAATTTATTAATTTGTTTGTTAAACTCAAATTTTCAACAATATGGTCACATGCGATGCAGTATGTCATATTTTTCCTTCTGAGAAAACGCCCGTTACAATTCCAGATTTAAATTAAAATTTGATTTGGGGTTAGTAATGGACCTTTAAGAATGTTTATGGTTATTCTTTTACTAATAGCTTTACCAATAGCTTTACAAATGAATAGATCTAGTTTATAAAATACCTACAAAATGAGCAACCTCGACGTAGTCTGATATTAAACTGTACATCTACAAGACTTACTTAACAGTTGTTACATCTACAAACAATATTTCTAACATAGTGTCTAAACTGTGAATTGAAAATACAATATATTATCGGATTAAAAACGCTGTTCAGGTAACAGAGTCTAAGAGCCACCTGTATGCCAGCGTCAATCTCATATTCCTCTCCAGTATTCAGAATATTTCTCATAACAATCCGAACTGCAAAGAAAGGCACAAAGCATGCAATAAAGATCAGTGAAACAACAAACATCATCGTGGTAAGGTTTCTTTCAGTCGCACTTTTGATTGCCGTAAATTTTCGTTTCTTCTTACGTCTGTCCGAGCGTAAAGTTTGAATACGGCTACCTCTTTCTTTTGGAGTGCCAGTTATCGCTTGCACAAGACCAGTAGTTGTAACAGAAGGTTTTGCGTCAGTTACAGGAGTACTAATTATCCTTTCGTCTGGTCCGAATGAGCTCCTGGTATATCTTCCGCCTGATGCGTCACTCATAGTTATGTCTGACATATTTTGACTATTGCTGAGAATATATTTGCTCAGACTCATTTGATTGTTGGTATTGGACGATTTCTTACTGCTTCCTGTTTTTGAAATAACTGATGTGCCACCAAATATCTCTCCACGTTCTTTTCTGCAATTCTGACGTTGTTGAAGTTTATGACGTAGTTTCATTATTGCGGAAAGTGCTTTTGTGTATGTTACAAGAACAGTGATCAGTACCATTAAGATTAGTCCGAAATCAATTGCATTGAATAATGAAACACTAATTTTATATTCCTGATCGTCCCTTGTCGTGCAATAATGTCCAAGTACAGTGTTGTTATTGTAAACGTCGGTAAAGTTTACTTCGACAATATCAAAATTTGCAATATTGCGTTGAGAGAGGACAAATCCAAACAAGACGAGGGTAATCACGATGTTTCTAGTGGACCGAACACTTATTTGTGGAGCAAATGGTTTACAAATTTTCCTGTGTCTGTCTATTGAAATAAACCACAGTATAAGACAAGAAGTTGCAATAGTCCACAAACCAACAACGTGTGTAAGCTTACAAAAGACTTTGTAAGTATGTGTCACGTTGAATACCATCTCCAAGATGTTTGGGATGATCAACAAGCAAACCATTAGATCGACTACAGCAAGACAGACTATCAATATAACTGTTGAAGATCGCTTCGGCTTTGTTGCATAGAAAATTATGGCAAAAATATTGCCAATGACCCCAATCACGCCAAATGTTGCCATGACAATGATCACAGGAAGAAGATGCATTAAAATATGGTGCTGCGTAACTGAAAGTAATCTCTGCGCAGACTCATTCGTTTCTTTCATCTGAAGTGTATTATATTACAATGTTGGATTAATTTGTTTCATGTCAATGAAGGTAGAAAGTTGTTGGTAATATCAGCAAGTTTCACTTTACTGAAAAGAAAAAAAAGTAATCTAAAACGTACAACAGGTTTAAGAGTCTCAGTGAAAGTTTTACTTCATAACAAATTGAGAAAACAGAAGAAATATACTAATATTTATAATCTATAAAAACGATGTCACTTATTTTAAATCCTTTATTCATTAAATTTAAACGGAAAGAACGTTTACCGTGTAATACCATCTTTTAAGTCTAAAAAATCATGAAACAGTTGAGAAATTTCAAAACTATAAATTTATTCAATAAATTAAATGTAAACAACGAAATGTTCTAACCTTCACAGCTCATTTGACATTGATCTATACAAAACCTTGAAGTTGACTGATTTTACTGTAGGTTCTATTCAGTTTGACTTAAATGCGCATTTCAAGTAAAAAAACAACACATGTTTTCCGTTAGATACAATATAATTAGAAATTGAACATTCATTTTCGACATATATTGAGTAATGTTTAATGCAATCATTCATGCAACTTTTTGTCTTTATTTAGATTAAAAGAGTCACGGTCTAAAGTTTATACGTTTTTAACGTTCTATACATGTTTAAGTATCTTGTTGCAAACAAACTTATTGACAAATTGATCTTGATTTATATTTATATAATGTAAATAAAAATGTAACATACTTTGACATAGAAAAATGCATTGCATAGCAAAAGAAGGGTATCATTTACATATTTATGAATGATAGTCATACATTTCATCTAAGTTAATATTATGATACAAAAAAGCAAGTGCTAACGTGCGATATGATTCAGTTAATGATACCAATCAATACGCAGTCATTGCGGGCCGCAGCACAGGCCCGCTATACTTAATACGTGGTGAGTAAAAGATGCATGGCGACTTAAGCACTAGATCGAACATATGCGTCTTTCTTCATTATAAAATTGAGGTACTACTGAGATGGAAACTGTAGACACAGTCATTTGTTTTGGAAAAGCAAGAGTTGTCGTTTGTAATGTTTCTTTTTTCATAGAGGGCGCACATCTACACTGTTAAAAATGAAAAGCTTTTTTCGTTTCAGTCATTACGCAGCCTTTGACATTATAGAAACGAAGAGCAGTCGACTGAATATTCTTTGATGGCCTTTAAATATATATGATATTATCTAAGCTATTTTTTCCCATCTTACATAAGTCTGTCTCCGTGGTATAATGGATAAAGCCGTTAGCTCATACACTTTTGTGTACGTGTACTTTTACGAATCCACGAGTTCGAATCCTATCAACACCCATTTTTTAAAAACTTTTTCTGCTGTTTTAATAATCATTTTTAGCTTTTTAACATTTTTTAGAATATTTTACGGCAAATAATCATAAAAATCTTCATTCATGTCAAATTAATAAGGATAATGGTCACGTGATGAAAAATTGAGACATACCAGGAACGGTCTACAGAGCATTCCTGGACATACTGTACAAATATTATTTGATAACAGTAAAATTTCGATACTACAGGTCAGTCAGTAGATGTAGTGTCGTGTCAGGGTTTGCTTGTTCAACCAGAATTGGTTTCCTCGAGTTCTTTTGGGGCCATGCCTCAATATCAACCATCACCAATTTCCAAAATATTTACATGGGATTATTGTTTGTTGGCCCGCTGAGATACTTTGTATCACAGTTTTTCTTGTTTTCATGTTTATGGTTAGACAATGTTTGTTATATGTTTACAGAAGAGATGAAGCTGTCGGTTAAGCAATGTATGTTGATGTTTATTCAGATTGTCTGCTGCCTTTTGTCATAGTTGGAAGATTTATTTCTGTTCGTGCAGGTCTCCTAGGTGTTTTGTGCCGTGTTGAGGGGTTAAAAAGTTATTTATCTTCATATTAATATGTTTTCTTTTACGTCAAGGCTATGAACACAATACGATACGATTTTTTTATGTTTGGTGAGTATTGTCATATTTGGTATGTACTGCATGATTCATTCAGAATTTGGAAATTGAAACATATTAAACTTTGTTCAAACTACGTACATGTTTTTTTGTATGGATGAATGATTAATGATTGCATCAGAACATAGGAGAGGATTTAGTCTACAACATTTTAAATGATATATCTATTTATGTTAACGGTTGTCTTACAGTGTCTAATTGTAATAGATGGTAATGTTTTCTATGTCTTGGAAACGGGTCTAAAATTTAAGTGGTGAAATTAATATTTCGAATGTATGGTTAAACGAAGAACGTTAAGTTTACATTACCAGATGGATAAACTATGAAATATCCTCGTGTGATGATAACGTAGATGACAAAATAATCTTGATGACCACAAAGCTCTTAAAACCGGGGAGGCTCTTTTAGTCTGTACTATTAGGGCTTTGATTAGTTTGCCGTGCAGGTAAACAAAAAAATTAAAGTGTGCCAAAGGACGTGATTGCACACATTTTTGTCATCTCTGCTAAGACATTAAATTCGTTTCGGACGAATCCTTGTCTAGAAAGCAGTGAACGTCAGAAAGTAAAGATTCAAAAGTTGAGTATTCTTTTAACTTTCCAACTTTTTACGATCATAAATAATATTTCGAAATTCAGGAAAATTTGTATTCACCCTCAACATCTTTAAAGGCTAATTCTTAGCAGGGTTAACTTTCACGCACTGGATATCTCTATTTAGACAACGGTTGTTCAGTTAAATCGTCTTTCTACAAGTCAAGGACTTACAGACTCGGATTTCATGAGGAACACATTACACAAGTCTGGGTTTCTTGCAGTGGTAAACAATCTATTTGGGTTCCAATTCATATCCAAACGTGGCCCGGCCATGTTTTTTTATCAAAAGACGGGTGTACTCAAAATCACCTCGGAGAGGGTGCAGAGTTGCAGCTTAAAATTAGAATCTCGACAGATTTACTACCCGTAGATTGGGAAAAGTGGCTGGTATGTTAGCCTCTATGCACTTTGTATCAGGTAAACTTTCACGTTTAATGACATGGTTTATACATGATAAAGGCATTTCCAGAAGGCACTGGGATTCCATATTTGCTCTTGCAGAGGATTCTTCGGAGCTCAGGGAGTTAATTTTCTGGTTACACAATTTTGACAGCCTTAACTGCAAGGATTTATTTCCAGTTGCTTAAGATTTAATAACCGTATATTCTGATGCTAGCGATGTCGCTTGCGCTAGTTTCTCGCTTCGCTTTACTTACGGTGTAGCTCATAGACAATGGTCGTACGATGAAAAAGTAAAGGAGCTGTACTTGGAGAGAACTAAAATGTATAGAATGCGGATTGCGCGCTTTTTCTCCATTTTACCCAATAAAAGAGCTCAGTGGTTCACGGACAATGAAAACTGCGATATTTTTTTTAAGTCGGCTAGTTCTTAGCCAGATGTACAAGCGTTAGCCTTGTCTGTTTTCAATTACTGTTAGAAAAGCAAAATAAATCTAGCCATTCAATTAATTCCTCGTTCTGAAAACGATATCGCAGGTTCTCGCTCATGAATCGTAGATTTATATCAATGGGGCGTTTCCAAATCTTTTTTTGCATTCTTAAATTAAATGTCGGGGTCCCTTCAAAAAGACAGGTTTGTAAATCAAGAAAACAGACAAGTAATACGGTACAATGGCAAACTTTGGAATCCCGAATGCAAGGCTGCGAGCGCTTTTTCATACGACTCGTAAGAGGAAAAAAATTGGCATGTTATCCTAGTTAATTTAGTATGCATGACAATTTTATATTTGATGCAATGTCACGAAATAGGCACCTTAGTAGTTCCCAGATGGCAGCCTGTCGCTTTCTGGTCAAATGAGTGCAGACCTTGAATGCGGTTAAGGCGGAACGTGGCGTCAGAATCAAATAAAGACTGAAAATGTGCGCCCCTGTCATCGAAAGAACGGATGGGGAGGAGTTAACCGCTCTAACATGCTCTATCAATAGTTTCAGATTCGCATTTGTGCGACGTAAGATTTTAACTGTACTGATTATTTATATAGCGTTCTAGCAAAGACAACTGCAACGCGTTGTAATACAAGTAGTTGAAATAAAAGAAAAGAGGAAAACCAAAATCTTAAGCACCTTGCAAACAAGTTACCCGAACTGATTTTAGACAACACATCTGAAAATACCAGAAATTCGTACGTGTGTCATTTCATGGTGCAAACAGATGAATATTGATGGGATTTATCCTGCTTTAGACTTCCATGTGGCTTTATTTTGCACTTGATTTAAAACGAAAGTTATTTTGCTGTAATTGAACACGTTTACTTCGCTTTGAAGTGAGCCCACGACGTTTCAGGGGTTCTTAATCCATGTGAGCCTAAAACAGTAATCTGTCGGCTACAGACAGCCATGAAAGTCTGCGGAGGGCTAGTAGAAAAGAAAAAGCCCTCTTCTTCAGAAATTATTCTCAAACTTGTTCATATATTTCCCTGTATTCAGCTAACTTGTACAATTTAAGATCTCTACTAAAGGTTGTACTCGGTTCCGTAGGCGTTCTAAGAGTTTCAGAACTGATTAATTTAAAATGTTCAGACATTTCATTTCATGAGTATTTGGAGGTTAATGTAAGGTAAAGTAGATCAAACTCAAAAAGGTGAACGGGTTTTAATGTTAAAAACTAACAATTTAACCTACCCTTACGGTGCTTTACAACAATATTTTTCGAAGCGAAACCATACACACTCTGACGAAAGCTACCTTTTCATACCATTGTCGTTTTGCATCGTCCGTCATATACAAGGTGCAGGGAATTGGTACGGGAAATGTATGTAAGTTAAGGACTTAATCCCGATGATTATGGTACTCACAGTTTAAGGAGAGGAGGTGCAACGGAAAGTTCTATGAACAGTATATCGGACAGATTGTTTACAAAACAAGGAAGATGCAAAGGGTGGTTATGTTTCTGAAATATTCCCGTTATTCACCGGTCGAGAGAGTATAATTACTCTACACCTATTATCAACATTAGTTTGGTGGTAACAATATATTATGTTGATCGATATGAACTTTTTACGTACTAAAACTATAAAACCATTCAAGAAAGATTAAAAGCGCAAGAGTATTTTATTTACCTTTTTCATTCGGTATCCAATTAAAAGGTGCCTTACAGAGTACATTTCTCAAGTCAAAGAATATGATACATTCTACTTTAGATTATGTAATTCTTGGTCGTAACGAAAACGATTTTGTTAAATTTAATCAAATTTTTGATGATGACAAATGTCTAGTCTCAGACCATTTTCCGCTATTAACATCATTTATGTTTCCAATGAATATGTATGAAAATGTTAGAAAACCAAGTATAGCGTGGCAAAGATGTTTTGAGTCACATATCGCTGGTTACCAATACAAATTATCAGAGCTACTTAGTACATTTGATATAAAATCGGTAGACAAAACGTGTCCTGAAGTCGCAGACTATCTTTATGATCATATAATCGATTCAGCCAATGAAATGTTGCCAGTCTGTAAATTTAATAAACACTCAAAGCGATATTGGACAGCAGATGTTAAAAAAGCCCACTCTTAACAAAGGCGTAAGCGTTTAGAATGGGTGGTAGCTGGTCGACTTAGAGGTGTAAATAATTATCTTTTTAGGTCATACAAACAGGCTAAAAGGAGCTTTATAAACGTGCAGAAATCTGCGTCTGAAGCCTTCGAGTATAAGTATTATGCTGAATTACATTCGGCGGCTGAGTGCGATATGAGGCTGTTCTGGCAGTTGGTAAATAAAAAGAAAAAACGAAGATCAGGTTTAATCACAGAAATAGGTGACAATGATAATGTGTATAGAGATCCTCATGCCATTGCAAATTCATTCAGAGATTATTATTCGAGTGTTTTTGTACCATCAGAAAATGAAATTTTTGATACATGTCACAAAACTTTTGTTGATGACACTATTAGAAAGTTTGAACAAGATAAAAGCCTAAATTGTTCACTCTGAAGATGAATTATGCTCACTTGTAGATATACAAGAGCTGTCAAAGCTTGTAAATAATTTAAAAAAAAGGAAAGCACCTGGGTTCGACGGCATTGTCTATGAACATTTAATATATGGTGGCCATACCCTGCTTCTCTATCTAAAGCAATTATTTGACTTTATGTTTTATCATTCTTACGTCCCTCCCCAGTGTGAAACTGGTGTAATTATACCTGTTTTGAAAGAAGGAAAAGATAAAACCTGTAGGTACACTTTTGTCCACAATTTATAAGCTTTTTGAAAGCGTTGCACATCATAGATTACAGAAGTGGTGTGACCATAAAAATAAACGGTTTCCAAACAAGCAACACAATGCCTACCAACAAAATCTTGGGTCAATAACTATCTCCATCAATTTACAAGAAGCAGTTGCTTACTTCTTAGGAAATAGTTCCAAAGCATTCTGTCTGTTTCTAGATACCAAAGCAGCCTTTGACTGTGTATGGCACAACGGTCTTGTATGTAAAATGTTAAAGTTCGGACTAAGCAAAACGTTTGTAAAAATGATACAAAACAGTTACTGTGGGCTAAATAGCTGCGTGCTTGTAAATGGAATCAAGTCAGAAAAATTTTCTGTCCTGCAAGACATACGTCAAGGAGGAATCCTTTCCACTTGGCTATATCTCCTTTTAGACATAGATGAGTTGCTAAATAATCTTCAGAATAGTGGGCTAGGCTGTGCAATAGGTCATTTACCCTGCGGAAATCCCACACTAGCAGACGATTTAGCCCTTGTCTGTCCGAATTTGAACTCTCTTCAACAATGTATTAATACAGTTATAAAATATGCCTCACTTTGGAGATACTGTTTCAATCCTACAAAATCAAAGCTTTTAGTGTTTGGCGCACCCCGGTCCTCATCATTCTCTGTTAATATTGGGACATCAAAAATTATTTTCACTCCTAGCACTAAGCACGCAGGAATTGTACTAAATAAATATTTTCGTGTTTCAGATACTATAACAGAACGATGTAGGAAAGCCAAAGCGTCACTTTTTTCAATTCTGTCAATAGAAAATATAATAGGGGAGTTTAATCCTCTTGTCATGTCGAGTATCGTTCAAAAAGTCACATTCCCCATTTGCTTATACGGATGCGAATTATGGCATGATATGTCCTCCTCCGATAGCCTAAAACTCGAAAGGCTGCTTCGGCTAGCAGCTAAGCAAATACAAAAATTACCTTCTAGAACTCGAACTGATATGGCACTATCAATCCTCGGTTGGCGCTCACTTGAAACATTGGTCGATAAACGTAAACGTACAAAAGCTTTGCACCTTGCCTAATTATTGCCTGCCAAAGAAGATATTTGACTTCAGGTTACATCTATACATGATAAGAGGTGCAAAAGGTCAATTTGGTTTTATTCCAGAAATATGTAACATGCCGGAAAATATGATCTGTTCCATTATATAAGTATGTACATTAAAGAAGTTTTCTTTCCTGGAAAATTGGAGTGGAAACGTATTGTACGTCATACTATAGATTCTCAATACGACACAAACTGGGAACAAAGAATAATGTCTGATTACGAATTTGAAAGATTCAGTTCAGTTCATTCGAGTTTACTGCCAGCACATTTGTATAGTATCTGTAATATTAAGCCTTTTACTTTGTACGTGCTGAGTGCAGTGAGAATACTGACGTTCACGGAACACGGAAATGAGCGCACCTGCAAATTTTGCAAAAATCCTTTTAATGATATAATGAAACACGTGTTAACAACGTGCATTTGTTTTTACCATAAAAGAACGGCTTTCCTGTCCTCCGTATTTAATATATTTGACTACTATGCATTCCAGTATCTCAATAGTTCTGAACCAGAAAATTTGTCCGGTCTATCCTTGACCCAAGCAGTTTACCTACCCTCGGGACAGATAGCGAAAAGTCGCAGTGCTATATTCACATGTGTTGCAAATATATTCACGAAATTAAATTAACATATGATTCCGATACTGTTCTACCCAGGGACCTTCTTGTGTTTCGTTTCGACAAGTCTGCTTTCCTCTAGGTTACAGTTCACCTTACGCAGCTCGTAATATGTTTTTATATGCAAGATATTTCCCCTTAAACAGAAGAGGTATTATACATATAGAAACTATAGTAACAGCCTTTATCAAGTCTTTATTCCATAGGCTCAATAACTCAGATTATATTGTAAAGAAGAAGATATTTTCCTAAGTAAATAATGTTACTTTATGCAATCAGTGTGTATTAAGATTCATATACCTTCAATGTAATTTATTAATGTTTTATGTAAACATCATACTATGTTAATTGTAAATATTGTCAATGTTGGCTTTATTTTGATTTCTTTGTTCTGTGTTCTTCTTGTATGTAAAAGAAATAATCCTTGAAAAGTGGAAATAAAGAGAATAATAAGAATAATTATAGTTAAAGGTTTTCATTGTTTTCTGCTATCATTGTATGAAATACCAACTTAATACGTTAAATGATTAAATATAAGGTACATTGTATATGTAGTTTAGTATGCTTATTGTTAAACATTTGCAATGAGTAGATCTTCTTTACAAAATACCTTCAAACTGTGCAACTCCACCTTCATCTGATATTAAACTGTACATCTACAAAACTTAGTTAAGAGTTGTTACATCTACAAGCAATATTTCTAATGTAGTGTCTAAACTGTGAATTGAAAATACAATATATTATCGGATTAAAAACGCTGTTCAGGTAAACGAGTCTCAGAGCAACTTGTATGCCAGCGTCAATCTCATATTCCACTCCAGTATTCAGAATATTTCTCATAACAATCCGAATTGAGAAGTAAGGCACAAAGCATGCAATAAAGATCAGTGAAACAACAAACATCATCGTGGTAAGGTTTCTTTCAGTCGCACTTTTGATTGCCGTAAATTTTCGTATCTTCTTTCGTCTTCTGTTAGAGCGAATTTGAATACTGTTACCGTTTTCTGTTGGAGTGCCCATTATCGAATGCATCAGACCGGTAGCTGTAACAGAAGGTTTTGCGTTAGTAACGGGAGTACCAGTGATCCATTCTTCTGGTCCAAATGAGCTCCTGGTATATCTTCCTCCTGATGCGTCGCTCATAGTTATGTCTAACATATTTTGACTATTGCTGAGAATGTATTTGCTCAGACTCATTTGATTGCTGATATCGTACGATTTCTTGCTGCTTCCTGTTTTTGAAATAAATGATATGCCACCAAATATCTTTTCGCGCTCCTTTCTGCATTTCTGACGTTGTTGAAGTTTATGACGTAGTTTAATAATGGCGGAAATTGATTTTGTGTACGTTACTAGTACAGTGATCAATACCATCAAAAATAGTCCGAAATCAATTGCATTGAATAATGAAACACTAACTTTATATTCTTTTTCGTCCCTTGTCGTGCAATAATGTCCGAATACAGTGTTGTTAATGTAAACGTTGGTAAAGTTTACTTCGACAATATCAAAATTTGCCATATTGCGTTGTGATAGCGCAAATCCAAACAAGACGATGATAATCAAAATGTATTTAGTAGACCGAACACTTATTTGTGGAGCAAATGGTTGACAAATTTTTCTGTGTCTGTCTATTGAAATGAGCCACAGTATAAGACAAGAAGTTGCAATAGTCCACAAACCAACAACGTGTGTAAGCTTGCAGAAGACTTTGTAAGTATGTGTCACGTTGAATACCATCTCCAAGATGTTTGGGATGATCAACAAGCAAACCATCAGATCGACTACAGCAAGACAGACTATCAGTATAACTGTTGAAGATCGCTTCGGCTTTGTTGCATAGAAAATTATGGCAAGAATATTGCCAATGACCCCAATCACGCCAAATGTTGCCATGACAATGATCACAGGAAGAAGATGCATTAAAATATGGTTCTGCGTAACTGAAAGTAGCCTGTGCTCAGACTCATCCGTTTCTTTCATCTGAAGTGTATTATACTACAATGTTAAATTTCTCTGATTCATTTCAATGGCAAAAAGTTTTTTAACTTTCCTGAACAAAATTGTAAATGAAGATGTATTACAGATTTAAATGGCTTTAAATGACTCAACAAAAGGTCAGTTCATTATAAGTTTAGAAAACAGAAGAAATACAAAATTATTTTTCATCTGTAGCAAGAGCTATCTCTAAAAAAGCTGGTCAGCGCAATTTTGATTATATGAGCGCAGTAGTAGCTAGATCTCATAGAAAAATATTTAAACAAAAGGGCCATGATGGTCCTATATCGCTCACCTAGTACAAGTCCACTTGCCTGTCCACTTTGACCAAAGAGACATGATTGGATCAAAGTACTGGATAGTAGACCACTAGACAATGTTACATACCAAAACGGTTGTTCTTTATACGTCTTTGTAAAATAAGTGACACCCTGGGCGGGGCCAATATTGACCTCAGGGGCATAACTTGAACAAACTTTGAAGAAGTCTACTAGGCAATTAATTCTACATGCTAAATAGCTAAGCTCTATGTCCCAAGGTTTCATAGAAGAAGATTTTTAAAGTTTTTCTTATATAAGTCAATTTCATACTAAGTGACCCCCGGGCGAGTTTAATCTTGATCCGAGGGTCATAATTTGAACATTATTAGCAAAAGTCCACTAGACAGACAGTGCCAACTATCTAATATCTAGGCCACGTGGTTTCAGAGAAGAAGATTTTTAAAGTTTTACTATACAAACCTTTGTAAAACTAAGTGACCCTGGGCGGCGTCACTTTTGACCCGGTGGTCATAATCTGAATAATTCATGGTAGAGATCTAGTAGACAAAGCTACATGTCAAATATCTAAGCTCTAGGCCTTCTGGTTTAAGAGTAGAATATTTTTAAAGTTTTTCCTATTTTTTCCATAGCAACCCGAGTTCTGCATTGACTGAAATTATTTGATCAATTTTGATAAAACTTCATACATTGAATATCCCTGCATAGGTTCATTAACATTGGCCCAGTGGTTAAAGAGGAGATGTCGTTTGAATCAAAATGTTGACGGACGACGGACGGACCATCCATCCGAAAAGCTCACCCTGGCAAAGCCAGGCGACCTAAAAAAACACCTACATCTGAAATTAAACCCACGACTCTTCGCTTACAGAGATGAAAGATCAAACGCTCTACCAACTGAGCTAAGCGGCCACTTGCCAATTTATTCCCGGGTTGTAATATTTACCGTGACATGTTCAACAGGAAATCAAACTTAATCTTTGTTTTTCTTATCAAATATGTTACTCGCAATATTGACTGTTATTTACTAGCCGAGAAAATAGAATTACTCTTACATAAAATTAACATAAGTTTTGCGGCAGCAACATAATTATCATTTTGATTATGAATTATTTACTTACTTATTATATAAAGCCATTCAAGAAAGACTGAAAACGCAAGAGTGTTTTATTGACCTGTCTCATTCGTCATTATCCAATTAAAAGGTACCTTACAGCGTAAATTTCTCAATTCAAAAAATGTTATATATTCTACTTGTCATTTCATTAGCGATTAAAAAGTTCCAAACTTCCGGGCAAAAGCGACCTTAATACGAGTGCGCCGAAAACCGATGTCGCTTATTTCAAATCCTTTACTTATTTTAATTTAAACGGGAAGAATGCTTATCATGTTATATCATCTTTTTAAATCTTAATTAATCATGAAACAGTTAAGAAATTTCAATGTTAGTATTTTTATTCAATAAATTTAATGTAAACAACGTAATTTTCTTACCTTCACAGCTCAATTGACATTGATCTATACAAAACCTGGAAGTTGACTGAAATGTTACTGTAGTTTTTATACAGTATGACGAAAATGCACATTTAAAGAAAAACACATATTTTCCGTTTAATACAATAGAATTAGAAATTGAAAATTCATTGTCAATATATATTGAGTAATGTCAAATACAATTATTCATGCAACCCAGTGTCTTTATTTAGAGTAAAATATTCACGAATCAATATTTTTCTTTTATAACCGTTATACAAGTATATTATTTCTTGTTACAAACAAATATACTAACAAATTGATCGTCATTTGTATATAAAATTATACAATGTAAATACAAATATAACTGACGTTTACATAGAAAAAAAGCATTGCATAGCAAAAAAGGTATTATTTACATATTCATGAAAGATGGTCATGCCTTTCACGTTAGTAGATACTATTATACAGAACAGAAAGTGCTGACAGAAAGTGCTGACGTGCGGTGTGAATCAGTCAATGAAACCCATGAATACACATGCATTTTCATATAAATTGTTTGAAATATGGTATAGGTGTACACTACAGAAGAGATGAAACTGTCGGTTAAGGGAAGTATGTTGATGTTTATTCAGATTGTCTACTGCCTTTTGTCATAGTTCGAAGATTTATTCCTGTTCGTGCAGGTCTGCTTGGTGTTGGGAGCTGTGTTGTACATGTAGTGTTAAAAAGTGATGTTTCTTCATATAAATACGTTTTGTTTTAGGTCAAGGCTATAAACACAATACCATACGGTTTCCTATTTTGCAAGTTTTCGTTTCCGTTTGGTTAGCAATGCCATATTGTGCATATGCTGTTTGATTCATGTAGGGAAGAGAAATTAAGCATGTTAAACTTTGCTTTAACTATATCTGTGTATGGATATACGCTTAATCGTTACAACACAGAAGAGTAATCAGCCTACATAATTCTAAATAATCATATTATATTTATGTAAACTGGTGTCTTACAGTGTCTAATTTTAGTAGACGGTAGTGTTTTCCATGTCTTGGAAATGGGCCTACAAATATAGGTAGAGACATTTTACATTTTGAATGTAAGGTTAAGCGAAGAACCTGTACATTACCAGATGAATACAGTATAAGATATCTCGTGTGATGAAAAAGTAGATCTGAAAATAATCCTAAAGACCACAAAGCTCTTAAAAACCGGGGAGACCCCTTAAAGTCAGTACTTCTAGGGCTTTTGATTAGTTTGTCTTGCAGGTACACACACACAGATTAAGGTGTGCCCAAAGACATGAATGTACGCAGTTTTTTTCATCTCTGCTAAGCTATTAAATGGCAACAATATATTTAAATAAGTAATATATCCATGAATACAATTCTTTCATGACCATCACCACATCAAAGTTGTTTAGTTGGTAAGTAACTAACAACAAACATTTATTTAAACGATCACATTTTGCTTTTATCACGCAAACAGAGACTTTTTCGACTGGGTAAACGCTTAGCAAAACTGCCTCGTTAGCGGATTCGGAACGATCATGGCAGTACTTGCACTTTACTGACCTTTTCTGCGGAATTGGCAAAAATGAAGGCAACTGTCCTCTTGTACATATTTATTATGAAAGTCTGACAACTAAACCAAACTGTGAAAACTGACACAAAACTGTGAAGACTCAAACAAAAAGTGACAACTCTATCTAAACTCGGCAAAAAAAAATATGCAAACGGTAGGTTTTTACGCGATTCCATGACAGTCACTACTGTCGAAGATGCCTTTAAAAATGCTATTCCAAATTAAAGATTAAACTTTTAGCTTCATTGTATACCAAATTTGTACAAATTTTATGAGCATGTAAATGCAATGACTATCTGAGCAATATCCTCTATACATTCTATCACAGGAAGTTGATATTCAGTCAAGAAATAAAAATGAACAATGTATCTTGCAGAAAAAAGCATCCCTCTATATACATAAACACCTGGCCCCGATTTCACGAAAATGCTTGAGTAATAACTCAGTAACATGCTCAACTTATTTCAACACTTATCAGCCCCTTGCGTGTTTATTTCTTTAAAGAATTCAAGTTTATTAGTATCGTATTTACCCATTTATTACATTTATAATCTCTTTGTCAGTATTTATGCAGGAAATGTTGTTTTATAGCAAGTAATTTATATAAGTAAATTCTTAAATTCTTGAGTTATGCTCAAATGATATTTTTGCTATATCTGACTTGCACTTAGTATTATACAACATTTTTTTCTTTCAATATGTTAATTTTATTAATAAATAGACTATCATTAAAAATGACAACAAGAAATACCCTTATTTTAAGTGACATTTAGACTTTAAAATAACGTACTCAGCTGAGCAATTACTTAAGTATTTTCGTGAAATCGGGGCCAGGAATGCAATGCCTTCCATACAACGCGGAAGAGATGATTTTTCAATAGTATTGACAAAGATAAATTAACGGTAAGGACATATTCTATGAGGATTTTAAACCCCCAGAGAACCCCGTTGTGAGTCTGTTCCAAAAAATATTCTTGTATGAGAGAAATATGTAGGGTATGGAAGGCATTGCATTCCTGGTATTTATATAGAGGGATGTCTTTTTACGCAAGATAAATTGTTTATTTTTATTGTTCTAATTTAAAATAGCTTAAGAATACTTCAGTCATTGACGATTCTTGGAAGGAAAGCTGTTATTGTATGGTTTTAAACGATACATGTTTGAATAAGTGGGTCAGATGATAACAAGTTTTATTTCTGACATATCAAAACACTACCATGTCTTTGCTGGGATAAAGTTATTGTGAAAATTTGCATTTTTTGGCCTCCGACCATTGTATGGTTTCTACGCAACAAGCACTTTGTATAACCATTCTGTCTAGAGCAACATACTGGCTTCATTCAAAATGTAATCATTGCTTATACAGCAAACATTTCACTTTTAAAATGTAAGTTGCAATTTAACTGTAAAATTGGATATATCTTATATGATCAGTTTTTCCTAAAATGTAAAGCAAATTGAAAATTAAGACATTTCTTAATTAAAATGTGATTACCGTAGAATTCCCCGTTATATTGTAACAAGGAGAAATCTCTCATACACACGCGACTTCTCGTCGTTATACTTTTGGTTTATAGTTGTTTTAAGGCAATAGTTCCGATTTCCATTCTCATTCATAGGCAACCTTTTTGAGCTCAGACCTTTTTAAAACAATAGGCCAATCATCGCCAGTTTTAATACATACAGTCAAACCTGTGAACAAAGACCACTGTTGGGAAGCTACAAATGTGGTCTTTGTTTACAGGTGGTCTTTATTCACAGGTGATTATACTATAGATTAATAGTGGATTGTGATCTTCCTGCTGGTCTTTACTCGCAGGGTGGTCTTTATTCGGAGGTGGTCTTTAACACAGGTTTGACTGTACAATTATATAATACCGCTACAAAATTCTCACTTTCCGATTGGTTAATCGACCCGTGTACATATTTGATCTACACGGCCCGAGTCAGTAAATATATTTTATCCTGTATGGACGATCGCGTGCAACAGTAAACAAATATGGCGGACGGAGCTCGCTGTAGGTTACTCTAAATAAAGTTTACCTTTACAATAGTTCTTGTAGTTTTATATTTCAGCAAAATGCATGATGCTTAATCACCGGCAATTAAGATTCATAATTGCATCTAAAATATAAAAGTATTACATTAACACCTCTGTCAAACGTTTACCTGTAAAAGAAATTGCCAACCAGAGCGACATACCATACAAAAAGGATACACGTCCAGATGTACACGGCAAAAAACTCAATCATGTATTGCAGGTTTTGTGTGTTTAATAATAAGGTATAGAGCTTCGGAAAGCAGCAAATATATATCCAGCCTCGGGAAAACCATTTCCGACAGTGCTGATATGAAAATTCCTAAACGAGGTAGTACGAAAACTCTTACCGTCCGTGATATACCTGTTTGTTCTGATAAATTGGTATGACTTTACCTGCTGATTCAGAAGCTAAATGGTTGCATCACATATGTCGATAAAATCACATCTTATTTCTTTCATAACTATACAAAGCGTGTCCAAATAATACAACATTGTCTGCAATGGCTCCTGGTTCATGAAGAGATTAGCATGGCTATATTTGGATCTAGAAAGGTTGCGCGGCGGTCGAGTGGTTAACGCTCTGGACTACCAATCCGGAGGTTCTCGGTTCGAATCCCGGCCGGGCCACTTTTGTAACTACAGAAACGTTTTTCATTGTTTCCCACCAACCGAGAGAGATGAACTGGTTAGAAGCCCAAAGGCAGTCTATCGGGCACGTAAAAGGACCAAGGGGTCTGTCGGAAAGAGTTATGGTCTGGTACCCGGATTCCTTTGTAACTGCATCTTTTCAACCCGCGCCTGTCTAATCCTAGGGTCGGTCGGGACTATAAGTACTCTTAAAGAAGAAGAAGAAGAAGAAGAAAGGGGACTAACATGAACAAGTACAGAAATCCAGCAAATATTATGTTACAAACATTTATTGTTCACACAACACGACAAAACCTCTTATACAACATCATGTATACATGAAAAGATTAATTCGGTAAAATTTGAGGCGTACACTAAAAATTTAGATGCAATGTGTGAAATGTCTTATATATCGACAACATTTTACTTTTATTTTGTGTAAACACATGTTTCAGCATTTTTAAAATTAATTACTGGTGGACAGCGCACAAGACTATTGTTCCTGGGAATGGCCAGTACTAGACTCTATCCTATGCAAGAAATTGCCAACATTCTAACATATATACACACTGTAAGTAGTAAGTTGATCTGTGACCTTACGATGTCAGCAAAACTAACCACCCGACGGCAGAAGTATCGATCTTCGTTTGTTTTAAACGATACTTCGTGCAAAGACTTCTACAATTTGCCCCTTTGTAATTTAATGTCAACAATTTCTTTCTACTTATACAAAACATATGAATTGATAACAATTTAATAAATAAATTTGAGACATAGATGATAAAAGCTTCTAAGTACAGGTACGACAATATTATCGAATAACTCTGACCCTTGTAAATCAGAAAACACACTTCTGAATCAATGTTTTTCAAAGAAACAACCTTCAGTGCAAATCAGAGAATTACACCTCCATGCATAATAGAGAAGCACACTTCAGTATAAACAAAAAGGCATTCCTATGACACAAATGTTCAATATGTTTAATATAGCATAAACTTGATCATGTATGAGTTCTTAGATGCACCTTTTTGTAGCCTATATTAGTTGTAACAATTCTTTTCATAATTTACAGCCATCAAAATATCGTTTTAGACCCTTGTAACCTTAAAATATATGTTAGGTTTTAATTGCGCAAACGCAGGCAAGACACTGGCTGAGTATTTAAAGATTGTTAACTATCACTTCAACGCAATATGCCGTCAACTTTGTACTCTGTACCAGCTGGTTAAGTTATAGCATTTATTTCTTTTGTTTAATGAACCAGAAATTAATCAAAAAGTCATATTTCCATGTGAATTGAATATAAATTATAGCTTTTCGAATCTATGTCGGTCGTCTGTCTGTCATATTGACAGGGTCAGAGTAATGGGTCTATAAATTGTTGAGTCCTACTCATATACATGTACTTTAATTGCAAAGATTTTCTTTTTTGCAGATCGGCGACTTTTTGCCGAGTCAACGTTGTATTTCGAAAAGCTCATTTGAAATATCATTTTACACGTCTTCTGACCACTAAAAGTAACTAGTCGATGACAACCCGTAACAAATCACACACACCAAATATGCGGTCGTTAGGATGCATACCCAGGTAATCTGTCATAATGTCACGACCGACACACTGCATAAATGTGTGATGATAAATTTGCTGGTGTAGTGTCAGCAAAATTTAAACAATTTAAAGCATTTTCATCGTTCTATCAGAAAAAAGGAGTAAGACAGTCTCGATGGTCTTGTGCTGGTAGGGTCAGTAACATGTGAACAAAGCATTTGAAATGTTGCGTGGTCATGCAATGGCGTATAAACATATTAACATCAAATAATCGACATCGTTGCACATGTAGTTACTTAAGAGAAAGAGTCCAACAAGTACGCATCTAAATGTATTCAATGCGCTTGTCTGAATTTATTAATAGGCATGCTGTCTGAAAAAAGTAGAGACAGATGTATATGTTATGAAGAAATTTGATTGAAATCAGCAGTGTTTTTGAAAGAAGAGAACTAAACCTGTGGCAAGGAAATACCGTTTTATGGAAGCAGCATGGTAACACATATCAATTATCCACTATAAGGATTAAATAATACAATAAAGCACTCAAATATTCAATTACCCTTTAAAATTAAAAAATAAGCCACTATTAAAAGAGTAAAAAACACAGTTTTGCATATGATGAGGATATGGTTTCTACTTACACGAATAAATTCTAACACACATTCTATACGATCATCTAAAACAAATGCAGAAGTTGAGGTAAGGAAGATATAAGATACATTAAAG
>JAFMSR010001539.1:0-26938 GCA_022818135.1 Saxidomus purpurata
ATTGGTCAAATTTGGACCAAAGGTCACTTTCACCGAATGAAAAGCACTGGGCATTTGTGAATGATCCCAGTAAATCATTGTTTAAAATTA
Source organism: Saxidomus purpurata (assembly GCA_022818135.1). Classification (NCBI taxonomy): domain Eukaryota; kingdom Metazoa; phylum Mollusca; class Bivalvia; order Venerida; family Veneridae; genus Saxidomus; species Saxidomus purpurata. The sequence goes on from JAFMSR010001539.1 coordinate 91, forward strand.
AATCTGAATGTCCTGTATTTTGGGGTATCATTCTCCTTCATGCGGAAGAAAAGCGATACTTTTACACAGCAGACCTGTGCAATATTTTGTAATACGTGCATGGCAATTGTGTGATGCTACTTTTCTAGAGGTGGTACCACCAGTAACACAGCATTAATTACAAATTCAAAATTTTTATTTTTTCTTTGTGCAGAACTAATCAAGACATCAGTTCTCAAAGACAGGACCATTCCTCTGTAATTTACTTTTGCATGCAAAATCTGTGGGGTCATCAATTTCCCTTCTTGTGTGTAAATTAATTCTAGAATCCCCGTCAAAACCACCCTCTGAAAACACTAAAATCTCCTCAAATCAATGGAAGACATGTGCCTGGAATTCTTGTTAAAATTGAATTTATCAGCTCCAAGCCATAATCTGCTTACAGCTAAAAATCTGTCCCCAGAAAATAACGAGACGTCTTAAATTATACACTTTAAGTATTTATCAAATTCTCGAGATTTCCCTCCTTATTTTAACTGACAGTCTGAGGGCAAAAAAAGGGGGGAAAAAACAGAAATCTGCCGTTGAACAGGTTTTTAAATCTTCACAGATATTAAATGCTATAACAGGGTCTTTTCTTCCTGCTTTTTTCCTTTTCCTATTATATTCGCTAAGGATGAGATGATACAAAATGTAGCTGATACGTGACTAAAGCCTTAAGGCTCCTGTATATGGAATCTGTATTATGCTATTATGCACATTGACATTCACCTCCGTCTTATGGATGTGACATCATATTTGTTTATATATACATTTATTCTGAAAAAGGCTTTATATAAAGGCCGAAACATGTCAGTTGGTGTTTAAACTATTAGTGCGCTGATTTTCTTTTTCCATACCGTATTATACAGTAAAAGGAAATAATTATTTACTGACATTAATATTATCTGCAAATTTTAGTTTCAATTAAAACTAATACTCTTCAAACAGTCATTGCATAGTAGACTTTGCTCTTTGGATTAAAGACCCTAATACTGAAGTCTTTCAACATAAGCTACACCCTCATGGTCAAGTGATAAGAGCGGCTGGCTCTGAAATCAGTGTAACCTCTCATGGATTCAGGGTCATGGGTTGTCAATGAACCCTGCAACCATCCATATCTCTTATACAGGGTACATGAGAAAGTTGGCGGTTTCTTACAGGCATAGAGGTCAAGTACTGGTTGTTCTAAGGAACGATGGATAAGTAAACTGCTCGCTTATAAAAATGACTAAAATAGTGTTGTAAGGCTTTAAACCCCGTACAACAACAACAACTTTCAACAATAATACAACACCTTAATATTGGACACATCAGTGTAATTTATCTGATTCTGCCAGGAAGCTTATTGGCCAGACCAATATAATGGCAATTACTTTTACACAAACTGTATAATTAAGACCAGAAGAAATTGATCAAGTTGATTGTAGAATGTAAATGCCATATATGAATCATAAATTGTCTGACTAAAGAAAAATCGCATGACAAACAAACATTTAACGGGCAACATTTAATGCTTAGTTAATAGCCCATGATGACTCCAAAACACAAGAAAGGCCACACTCAATGCTTTAATTCACCATGTTCTGCCTTTGTTATAACAGTGCAGATCTTCTGTATGCTGTCTGACCAATGCGATCTGCATTGTTTCAGTTTTGGTCATCGTGATTTTTATAAAGTTCATACTGTTGAACAGTCTCTAAAATATTTTACTTGGGTCGCTGATGCAGAAGCAGTTATCATACAAACTTGCAAAACACAATCTCCCTTTTAATATATACAAGCCATAAATTTATATTCAATATGTTATTATAACTTAATAACCAGATACAACATATCCTACTAATGTTTTCCCAAAGTAAATAAAACTCTAGGCAATAGAAATCAGTTTTTTTTTTACGTTAACACTGTCCTTTGGGTATGCTTTTTGAAGCTGAGAATCTGGCTGTCAAAGTCATCCAACATTTAGCCACCTTTGTTCAAATATGAGACCCACAAAGCCCTCATTCTGTACTTAATTTGAACAAACTCGGACCCCCGACTATGACTTGTCAATGTCCCAATCATTGATGAAACGACTATTCAGCAGTTGCTTGTAGGGAGCCTGTCAAACAACAAGATTTAACGCTCATCGAGTACAACCCTCCGCTTTGAAAATCGATGGCACGGAAAAATGAAATAATTCTATAACACCGAATTTCAAAAATCGCCCAAACATTGTTATAACCTGCGTGTTAAGTCTCTCGAGTCGTAATCTGGTCGATGACAAAAACATTATCCCGCCTTTTGGCCATTAAGATGACAAAAAACCTCATTATGTACATCGGATATGGGTACACGGGTATTGCTCTTCAACTAAAAACGTAACACAATACAAAGTAAATATCATAGCCACTTATGAAGCATTTTAAATACTTCTGGATTTATTTGTGAATGAACGTATTTGTACAGGTTTAATAGCGTCTTTTATGAAACTTAGCACGTCTTTAGTGAAAGAGGCAGTAATACGATGAAGTTTCTAGAGCTACATAAACATCATACTGAGAAGCTTCATTTACACACGTAGATCTAAAATGTTGTTTTGAATAAATTCACCGGATCAGTAAATTTAAAGATTTAGACTATTATCTTCCACAGGACAATTTCATACTTTTAACAGCTTTTTATAATAAGTTTAAGGATGAGGGGGAGATAATCTATAATTAACTGTCATCAGAGTTATGTGCCTTGAGAAGTTAAATGGCACAATGATTATATAAATGTGTACAAAGTTTGAAAGCCATCAGTAAACACTTGAAAGATTAAATTGGTTTATAACTTGGCACAAGATGCAACACGATGGAACAGACCAGACAGATTTCTATTATCCTGATTATAACCCAACCAAACTTGATTGGGGGGAGGGGGGGGGTAATAATAATTAAGGCTTTCAACACACATGAAAGGTAAAGTGCTTTGAGCTAATTTTCCAAAACAGCACTCCATGCTGCACAATGTTAGTTGCAATTTAGCTGATAGCATAATATACTAAAATTATTCAGTAACATGTCCAAGCAATTACTTCTAATGGCAATATCTGCATGGCAGACGATATGATGGCCAAATTTGGATTCTGATGCCCATAAATGTCCGAGAAATCAATCTGTAATCTATTTGTGCACTCATTAGGCACCAGGATTCACTGACGGATTTACAGATGACAAGTCATGCAGTTTAATTGAGGACATATTAGAAGAAATCAATATTTAACCTGCCTGCTGTCATTACTTGGATGACCATAAAAACCTCTGGCTTCACTTGATGACCATTAAAAGTCTCAAATTTCTCAATTCCATCTCTTTATTAGACCAAGTTTACAACAAACACCAAACATAGAAGATACTGATAAATTCAAAATACAGGATTGTGTTTTTCTTGTTTATTTTTTCTATTAGTATCAAAGGTGATAACTTAAATGATCATATGCATAATAATGACACCATGGCACATCATAAATAAATGGTCAACAGAGATTATCAGCTAAAACATGTACCTAAAAATGCCCTAAACTGTGCCCAACCCCTACCCAAGTAAATCTCCTTTTAAAGCCAACAGGGGCTCAATCCAGATTTATTTACATCATTAAATACTTTTATCTAAACGTCCATGAGAAAGACTGTTAGAATTAATGGTACCAAAACAGTATAAGTCGGCATTCACTATCAAGAATAAATTATTGTTCTTTTCAGTCAGTGTAAACTGGGCCTTAAAAAAAATGAGGCTGGCATAATTCTTTTGTCCCTGTGGGAAAAATGTCCATTACCTTACCAGAAAGATTTATATCTGTGGAACATTCATCCTTATCATTTTATGGATATCCTTAATTAGGATTATTGAACTTCTTACTGGGTTGAAGCAGTTTCCTTCCCATGTAATTCATGACCATTGGTTGATCATGGTAAACCATGGTAGAACAATGGTCAGTCTATGGTTGTTCAACTATGGTTTAACTTAGTTTAACAATGGTACTTTCAATCGCACAATGGTCAATAATGGTCAACCATTGTTGTTTATGGTGACCGTGGTGCTTACCATGGTCATTGCCAGTGACTAAATGGTTAAACAGTGGTATATTCTGTTTGGACTATTGTCAACCATGGTTGATAAAAACTACATGTATAAGTCAAACAATATCCTGCGTCACTGGTTGGAGCGGACCATAAGCACATCCACAAACAAACTTATTAGTTGTGTAACTTGGCAAAGCATGCAAAAAGCTGGAATCTTTTTACAACTTGTCAACATTTTGCTTTTTGACTCCCAATTTATTTCCCAGTCCCAACTATTATATTTTTACAATAGAAACAACCTGATTGATTATTTGACTGTAGTTAACAATCTCCAACTATGGTAGATCAGGCCCATACATCCATGGTTGTTTGAACCATGGTCATATTTGACCATGGTTAACCATGCTTGGTTCTGGGGCAATGGTAAGCCATGGTTTAACCTTGGTCAATCATGGCTGGCCATGGTTCTTGTACTGCATGCCAGGTAATCTACTAACCTACCTCACTGTTGAGGTAACAGAAAAACATAATTTTTTTATGTTTTAACTGTCGAAAGTGAAAGATGGCCACATCTATTGTAGGAGTTCAGCAGTGTTGGAATTCATGAACATTTTTAGTGAAAACTTTTAAAGTTTAGATTTTCAGACTGTTAGAATGCAGTGGAGGCAGAATTCTTCTTCAGCTACAAGACTTTTATTCAAAACATTTAAGACAATCACATTACTTCTCAACAAGACTGCATAAATTACATGTATGATACAAATGCAGCTTTACCTACACAAACTGTACATTATGTTTTAGATTAGAAAGACTGTGAGCAATGCAAATAAAAAAAATCTTGCAACTGGTTTTTAACAAAAACAATTAACGCATCAAAACTCAGATGACCATTATTTCGACCACAATATTTTTTATCGGTCTAATTCTTTAACCAACTAGCAGATCAGTTCACGACCATCAATTCACATTTGTCCGATAACAATCTTGAAAACAATTTACTAGGTTACCGGTGGGTGCCCGCATTTTTGGCAGCTAAAGATTATCTTCAGAGATAAAGCCAGCCTAAATGACAAAGGAGGAGCCCCAAAAAATACATTTTGTCCCCCAAAATAATGGTCTGAATGTGTCCTGTGTTTAGATGATCAGATATCCAACATTTTTGTTAAGTTTGACAGTAACAGTAAGAAAACTGTAGTATTTTTCATTACTCTAAGTAACTGGATAGATAAATTAAGTTGACAAAAAGTAATGTTCAGTGTTTTTCTACATTGGTGATGACCTAGAAGTATGATGATGATAGTCATAAATTCATTGTGATTACACTTTGTACTTAACCTAAATCATATGTGACAAAGTCACAACTCTGAGATGACACATATGGTGCTATCAAACTGACACCACCAGAGTATTGTCACCTTGTACGAGACTTGTCTATAAATTGATCTACGGAACCACATCTTTTTTTGTGAAACATTATCTGGTCATAAAGATTACTTCTAACAGTAAAATGTTTTTTTAAAATCACGCCTATATGGTTGACAAATTCATGTAATGGGAACAAAGTACTGTCGCACAGTACATGACTATACAATGTGACAAAAGGAATCTTGGTAAAGAGAAGCATGTTACATCTGTAACAGAAGTATAGTGAACAGAAGCATGTTATAATCTGTAACAGGATAACCAGCTGTGTCATAATCTTTCACTTCTTTTTTATTATCTTATTAAAGGCCAGAAAAAAATATGTCTTTCGGGCAACGCGACCCTACCTAGCGAAAACCCACCACTCTAGAGGGTTTTTTTTTTCAAAAAAAATTAAATAAAAAAAATTAATGTGTCCCTACCCTACCTAGAATTTTTTTAACCATTGCCCTAAACACAGATTTTTTTTTTGGCCAAAGCATTGTTTGAACTTTGGCTGCCATCAAACATCGAAACATCAACACCGGTCATCATGACTCAGCAAAAAAATTATGCAGGTACAATGTAAGTTAGTCCTGAAAACAATAAAGATACAATATCAAAGAAAACAGGGTGTCAAATTTATCAAAACTCAACACATATCTTAGAATATGTAATATAAACAGGATGATTGGCAAGAAATGTTTTCTCAAATTTCTAGCGATCATTGTAAAACATTTTACAAGAGAATATAGAAACCTAAAAAGACCTGGGTGGTCTTTTTGCTGATTTGCTTAAAACATTCCAAAGTTAAATGTTTGTATCTCTGCAGTCTTGTAAAAGTTGCACTACATTCTTGCCAAAGTCTGAATTGTATAACAACTTGTTTAGCGATTTCTTTGATACAGCATGAAAATACGTGATGAAAAAATTATTCCTACATTTTGTATCAGGCGCTTAGTATTAGGCCTTGAACCTAGTGACCATACTCAATTTCTCAAATGGACTTGTTCAATTTTCATTTCAAAGAGGTACATGTACATAAGAGCTGTAAACTTTAGTTGTGTATCAAAGTTACGTTAAAGTCCCAGGAGCACTTTGGATACAAAATTTTGTGTATGTATGTATTTATTTCAGTACCAAGCAATAAAGAGCAAGCTCTTATTTCCATTGTGGTCCTTTATTTTAGAGAAAGAAGCAGATACAAACCGGTACAGACCCTAGTTTTAGAATAGACCCCTTGGCTTCCTTACCGGCAAAAATTGACCGTTATTTGTGTGACAAACATCCCTGAATGTTACTTTGTAAGTCAAAAGTATAAAAAAGATCATGTTATATAATAGCGCAGTATTTTTTTCAATGATATTGCAATAAATAAGAAATGCTTTCTGACAATGATTTTCGTCAAAGAAGTGATAAAAAATAAGAAAGAAACGAAACTATGTTGACACCTTTTAGATCAAATAGAACACAGTTCTATCATAATTTCATTTGTAATAAAGTGCTCCTGGGACTTTAATCAGATTGAGTCATTTAGCCTCATCATTTGAAGATAGAGAGGTAGAAATGCAACTAATTGACGAGGGTTTAATGCATGTGATTACAGTTTCCTCGAATACTTATTGCATCCCTTCATCGTTAAATCATGGAGCAATTGGTCAAAATCTAATAATATTCAAAATAAAAATTCTACAAGAAAAACATTTGCTGTTTTAGGAGACGCTAATGGTCATTCCAAGACCACCGACTTGGTATCTCGGGGTGAAACTGAAAGCTCCAATTTCTTCATCCATTTAATACATGTGGGAAAAAAATAAAAAACGAAATCGGCCTCTAAAAACCAAGCAGCGTTTACAATGCAAATGTGCACATGTGCATGCACTGCTCTCATTTATATTCTAAAATTTCAAACCTGTCAGACAATCCAACATAAACCAGAAACCATTACTAGCCATGGCTCATTAGTCATGAATGCCAAAACATGGAAATCGAACAAAATCCTTTGAATGACTTTTGATGCACATACACCTGTGTCTGCATGCAGGAAATGGGTTGAAACTTTGGGATAATTATCCGAAATGATGAGAATTAGTTTCAGTATGTTTATATTTTTGCTTTGTTTTCTCCAATTCACCTTTAACATTTCAAGGATGAGGATTTCTTCCAGATGAGAAAACTTGAGAACAGAAGATGCAAAAACTTTTATATATATGTCTTGTACTTGTTTGTGGATAATAACAAATAAAAATTGTTTTGGTACAGGTACATGTAGTATAAATTTAGTTTATTGTCACTGCATCAGTTTAAATCAGAGCTGAACTTCCGAAGAAGACTGTAAATTGACGACTGTTTCAATGTCTGCCTTCGTGGTCAATCAGTTAGCATTGCTGACTTGAAATCACTGCTGAATCTCTCTTTGATTAAAGGTCAATGGCTCAAGCCCTGCTACCGACCATGACTCTCTATGTGAGGAAGTTGGGGAGTTTCTTACGGAAGATGGAGTTCTAGTACTGGTCCTTCCAAGCAAATACGGCTAGGTGAAGTTTTGCCCGCCTGTGCAAATGACTAAAATACGGTTGAAATGAGCGATAAACCCATACAACAACAACTAAGGAAGGCTGAACATGATATAGTATCATAAATTTTGTTATGAAACTATCCCTGATTCTTTTGTAACTAAGTTTGCAATTACATGTAACTTTACAGTATACTCCATTAAGGTACAATTAATGCTGTATGCACTTTTATTCATGCTGACAGTCTGTCTCATTCCAAGTATGATCTCAGACTCTAAATTGTCTTAGTATCTTTGAAAATCGAAGTGCCGTCTGCTCATTATTGTAACTGCATTAAACCAACTGTTTCTTGCATTATCTTTTCTATATAGAACAAGTTCATAAATTTAGAAATGTCATATCCTAGAAACAAAGCACTTCTTGATGTGTGAAAAACAGATTGATGCAAAATGTGTTGAAAACTGGAAAATCATAAAATCAAATTGGCATGAAGGTGAATTGTTTTACCATAAAGAAAAGCTAGTCCTCATACTGTCTATAAATTATACAGAACTTTTTTTCTCATCCGAAATTTAGAATCTGAGTAATACAGGCTGACTCAGAACTTTGTCTATTATATCCAAACGTCTCTCGGCATTTTCTGCTCTTTTTTTTGCAATTTTCACTGTTTATGGAGACATTTAAGAGAATAATAAATAAACGTCCATGTCCACTGGCTGTATGGATAGACCAGAATCATGGGGGGTGTATGAGTTTAAAGTATATTTCATTCATGCAATCCCTAAGGAGACGGTTTAAATCATTTACCGCCTACACTTAACATTGCATTATTAAGAGCCCCACACCACAGAATTATGTTTAAAAACTGAGGGAGGACACCTCATATTTTTCTATATCCTCGAGGCAGTTATCATTCACCCATCATTACATATGACATTTTCCATTAGCAAACACAAAACTGTCACAAATTATATTAACCACTTGCAATTTACTTCATATAACCTGTAGTAATTAACTTCCTTAATAAAGCCAATTGAGAGAGTTTCTAAAATAGAAACATCACTCAAAATTATACCCCCGAGTGTAATCCACCTTCCACCTTTAAATGGGAAAAAAAAGTACCCATATATGGCAACTGAGACTGCTTTCTACCTTTTTTAACTTGCAAATTGTCCCCATACCCCAAACCACCCAGGGCTAGCTCTGGCATTAGCCAATGCAAATATTGTCTACAAGAAAGTTAAACTGGCTCAAAATAAATTGAATTTGGTTACAGCTTTAAAGAAAGAATATGATTTGTGTGTTATGCAAACAGCGCACATGGAAAAAATTGGCTCAAAGGGAGCAGGAACGACCTTTAAATTAACAATGGGGGGTGGGTGGATGGGGGGGAGGGGGCTGGGAAGGGGTGTCATCCATTTGTCTGAATTATTTAATACAAAGTCTTAACAGTGCCTGTTGTATACACAAAATGCTTCTGGAGTTGTTGTGGAAAGAAGTCAATGTGACCTTGACCTTTGATGAGTTATAGACAGTGCATCCAAGCAAGAGTCACCTGAAAATTGAAGACACTGGATAGTTCTATTTTCTCCAGTTATCATTCAGAAATCATTTTAAATATAGAGGTCACTGTGATCTTGACCTTCAATGGAAGACCTCAAGATCAATCATTTAAGTTATTTCTTTAAAATGAGGGAAAAACTTGAAAAAGTACTTCTTTACACAAAGATAAACTGACATTTTTTTTGGCAACTGCCAGCACTGAAAATTGTTTTAATACATTACATGTACATTACATGTACCGGTAGAACAAAACCTTTCTGGTAATATATGAACACCCACCTGCATAAAAAAATAGCTGTAATATGCACTGTGCACGCAAACAGTAGAAAGTTGCGGTGGGAAAATGACCTTTAACCAATGTGTGGGTAACAGTATTGGAAAGCAATGAGATTTTGACATTTGGTATTAATCTTGATAAAGAAAACATTTCCGCTTTTCTTCACCGAAATAGATTGATTGGATTCATCATGGTATCCTCTAAATTCTCTTTAGTACATAGGGGACTGTCCTGGAAAGTATTTAAGACACTCTTGGAATAAATACATATGGCACTAAAGTACAAATAACCTAATTTTGGAGAAATTAGTTGGGACAATCCATGTACACTTGTACAGCTGTAACAATTAAGTATGGACTCACATTGCCGTCAGCAGTCACCCGTCACAAGCAGTCATATTTCTTGTTATAACCAAAACAGTCATTATTTAACAGTCAGTTTTCTTGATCAAGCAACCACTTGCTTTTACTGACTACTTCACATACTTTGAATAGCCGCTTCACCTGCCTTCAATGGCTACTTCTCCTGCTTTTAACTACATTCAAAGGCCACTATGTGTCACCTGCCTTAAATCAGGTACATTGAATCTCTGTACACCTGCATTAAATGGCCATTACACAAGCTTTTAACTGGTCACTTCGTCTGATTTCATTCAATCATTTACAGCTTCATCTGTTTTAAAATGGCTGTTTCATTTGCTCTAAACAACCATTTCATCTTTAATTTACTGGTTTCTTAACAGTCATGTACATGTTGGTCATAATTTGAACAAAATCTGAAGAGGTCCACTTGACAATGTATCACTCCAAATATCTAGGCTGGGCCTTCCAGTTTTTGAAAAGAAGATTCTTTAAGTTATTCCTTTCCGTTGCCATGGCAACCAGAATTCTGCAGAGAATGGTATTATCTGAACAACTTTCATAGAGCTTCATCCAAGTTTCATCAACACTGAGCCAGTGGTAACAAACGAGAAGTTGTTTTAAGGAAATTGTGAAAGGATGTATGTCGTACAATGGACGCCATATGGTTAGTTATGGAAGTAATAGCTCACCCAGTAGACTGGCATTTAGTCCTTACATTTACCATTTCTTACTCGATTAACTCCCTTTCCTGCCAAAACTGTAGATGATCGAGCCCTGTTAGAATAAAAAGCTGTAAGTATTTTGCTTGGAGTTTAATAAAATAGATTATCATCTAGCCTGGTGGCGAGGCTACTCACCCAAGCAGTTTGTGCCAGGTGAGCTCACAACTGAGAAAAAAGCCTTTGGCTACCACCCATTCACCTAACAACTGTTGATATGGTACAAAAGATTTACTACCGCTAGCAGTTCATTGGTCAAGGTTTCAACTCTATCTGCATCAAAAACTGCATGCTTTGAAGTGGCTGCCAATTTTCTGACATAATACATTAACCTTCTCTTTTTTAATATGATGCTGCATTAACCAAAGCCATGACTTGGCAACTGGCAAACTCAAAGCTGATTTGCAATTTCCCTATCAAGCTAATTGATAATGTATACATTGATGCAGTGTACAAAGTCATTATGTTTGTGCATGAAAACAGCAAAATCAACCTTAAACAACCTATCTTTGTTAATGAGTTTGTCTGGGAATATTTTTATTTCAATTTTATAATACACAGTACCATTTGTTTGTTACAGGAGTGCTGAATCAAAATTTGCTGACTAGACAGATTCTTTCCCCATAGACCATGATCACACTGTATATGGAGTTTTAGTTAAGCACTCAGTTTAGACAAGGCACATTATATACTACAAAAGAATGTGTATGTCACAGTGTAGACCATGTTCATACTACACATGATGTGACTACTACAGTCTTCAATGTAGACCATGCTGATACTGCAAATGAGTGTGAATACTACAGTCTACAGTGTAGACCATGCTCATACTGCACACGAGTGGGACTACTACAGTCTACAGTGTAGTCCATGCTCATACTGCACACGAGTGGGACTACTACAGTCTACAGTGTAGACCATGCTCATACTGCACATGAGAATGACTACTACAGTCTACAGTGTAGACCATGCTCATACTGCAATGATGTTACTCTACTCTACTCCATGCTCATACTGCACAAAAGAATGACTACTACAGTCTACAGTATAGACCATGTTCATACTGCACATGAGTGTGACTACTACAGTCTACAGTGTAGACCATGCTCATACCACAAATGAGTGTGACTACTACAGTCTACAGTGTAGACCATGATCATATGACACACAAGTGTGACTATCAAGTCTACAGTGTAGACCATGTTCATACTACACATAATTGTGACTACTGTAACAGAGTAGATCAAGCTTATAATGCACAAGAATAATTCAACTTACAGTGTAAGTTAGTGTAGACAATGATTATACTGCACCTAAATGTCAGTTACAGCAGAGTAGACCATGCTCATAGTCATACTGACTAATATATAAACCATGATCTAAGTACAAATTAATGCTGAATAAGCTAACCCTGTACAAATGTAAATAACCACAATGCAGAAGAATGCGCATTAACATGTGTTGTTATGATTTTATGTTGATCTACGTAGCTGATACAGTCTCCAGAAGCCCATAAGGGTTAAAACAATCAGAAAATTGCAATTATCTCTAAAACCACTTTTATGACTCTACAGTCATGTGTTTTCATGACTCTGTGACACCAGATACCTCGCTCTGGCGGTGAAATATCCATGTTCCATGGAGGAAGCCTGCCAACGGCAGCAAGTTTGCTTCATTAGCGTCATGTCCCTGCATTCACCAGGCTGCTGATATGCTATAAAGTCCATGCAAGTTGCAGTTTATGGGTTTAATCGTAGAAATAAGTGTTCTTTTATGATTCCACCCAAGGAAGTACAATAAATGTTGGCTGAACGTTTTATTATCTCTATCTGGTATCACAATAATTCAGTGAATTCTGTACAAATATTAAAACAAATGATAGAAAATGGAATTTTACTAACATTTTGTTATCAACTGTGATTCCGTGACAGACACACTGTCTGAGAAAACACCTAATTAAAATCTCTCCAAATCTGTACTTTATTCATCAATATTCTTGATCATTGAAAATTTCAATTATTTTCAAAAGTCAAAGTTGGGTGTTTTCACCTACATTAACACAGCTGACTCCTATTTCTAGTTATTTCATCAGATGGTTTCACACTCAGGCATGCAATGATTATTCAGTTGCCGCCAGTTTTGAAATTTGATTGGTCAGCAGAATGATTTTAGACTGCAGTCTTACAATCTACAATACAACATTTCAAGGTGTTTCTGACATAGCCCAGCATTAATTCACACAAAACGTAACCAATTATTTCAGCAGGCAAACAGACTGATATTTTTCTTTCATTTCAAATATCGCTAACAAGCCATTGCTTGTTCAAGATCAGTTCATTTCGCAATATTCTGCAACAGACTGTTAACAGTTACTGGTAATTAAATTTTCTCCTCTTTTCCCACCTCTGCCTACAATAATGAAACAGATCAGAATGTTTCCCTCTCGGCCAAAACAATCAATTGTCTACCAAACAACAAAGATAATTCTAAGATTAAATTGGCAGTAAGTTTGGAGAATTATTGAATGAAAAGAGTTCTAAACAAGTTCCATACTGTACATTAATACATACACAATGCTGGAAGAAACAAACAGCCGAATAATCTTGATATTCATGGCCCATTTCATCTCAATATTTACTAATTTTATCTTGGATTTCCAGGCATGCAGATGTATTATGAATGAAACATCTCTACACATCATTTGGGAATAAAACTATCCCAGATCAGAGGGACTAAATCTGATTATCCTGTGGTATGCATAAATGAAAAGCTGCATGAAATTCTCTCCTGTATTTTTAAGAATAAATTAAGAAATGAAGGACTTTTGCTCAGAAGCCCCAGACGCCATTTTAACTCATTTGAAACACCGGAGCCACCCTGATAAAAGACAAGCAGTGAAACAATAGAAAGCAATTTATATTTAGTAGAAACAGCTGTAAATATTAAGACCACCTTTTTACTAACTTTTTACTAAGACAAGCTTTAAAGTTATCCATGATTGGCAAAATTTGTGCACAGATTGGCATATACAAATGTATATAAATTTTCATTGCAGATGAAAATAAATACATTTGGCAATATGTTTTAAATGTGTGCTCAGTATGTGAAAGGGGTAAGAGAGTTTGGTGTAAGACTGATGTACTTATTTTCTGACTCACTTTATCACAGATAACTATCAGTTTCTTCCGGCCCTGTTGTTTGCATCATTTATCAATAATCCTTAGATTAGGTTTATCAGAACTGTAAGTCAATTTTAAAACATGATATTATCACAAGTTTACCCAGCACTTCAATCTGACAGCATCCCACTTAACTTTATCACTCTCAGCATAAACAAACAATTACATAATAAAACCTACAGAACTTATTATTGATATCAGCTTTGCCAATTTACTATCCCAGCAGCCCCTTGAGGCCCTAAGAGTAAGAACCCTTAATCCTCTTTTCTGATTTCCTGATCACACTATATTTACTTATCAGTAATTCCTCACCATGATACTTCTAGCTTGAAGATGTTGTTATCATAGAACTGTCTTGCATGTCAAACCTCATTTCAAGCCAACAAATTTCTTTCACCTTGAAAAACATGTGCAAGACTTTTAAAGCTACTCGCTCTACGATCCTTGTGAAAAAGACGAGGTTCTTTCGAACTGTATGAAATTAACATTATCTTATTATTCTTACAATGAATCATCAAATAAAAAGGCTTCAAGACAAACTCCTGTACAGTATTTATAAAATGCAATGGAAATTCAAGTTTTATTGTATTAGAACTGAACTGAATATTTTTTCAACTGTTCTTTTATGAGTGATCTGACTTTAAAAATTTTATGCAATGGCTGTTAACTTTAAATTTGAACACAAAGTTCTATCTGTTAAGTTACTGTCCTATTGTCCTTAATCAACTGTACACCTATTGAAAAGTGCTCATTTTACATGTTTTACACATATAAATGTGACTGCAGTCCATTCATACAAATTTTCATTCATATCAAATACAGAAACATCTCAAGTGACTTATATAAACACCATTCATAAAGTTTGATATTTGATCTAAAATAGTGCGGAGTTTCTAAAACACAACAATGTAAGAAGAATTCAATTCTATATTCACATGAGATACTGAAAAGCTTCTTGAAAAACGATCTTTATTATAAAGTTATAACTTACTATAATATACATTATATTATGTTCAGCATTAATATAGTTTGACATCAGATCTAAAAACATGACCCGACTTTCTTAACAAATAGCTGTTCCTCTAGGAAAATTCAATTCATTTTTTTTTTTATATAAAAGAGACCATTATTTATAATTTATTAGAAGAAAAAGCAGTTTTGGATCACTTCAAAAGTATCACTATTCCTGGATACAGCTGAAATAATCCTGCAATAAATGTTTGTATTTTCCGCAGCAATCGTGAGTGGAAACTATCTGTTTGATGTTGTATAAAAACATACTAATAAATGTTCAGCAACAGGATGCTGGAAGTCATTGATGCTTGCTACATTCACTCATCTTTTTAATTAATCTTTTGCATTAACCTCCCTCGTTACTGACAACAGCCTCTACAAAGTACACATATCAATTACTTTTAACACATTTATATAAATGATCAAAGCAAACTCAATTATGTGCATTATCAGCAGACAGACAAAAATGACTTTTTTGTGTGATTTGCTTCTGATATGGCAAATTCTGCTGAATGGAAAAAGGGCGAAATGCTAGTCAACTAATATAGTCTATGTATGAAATGGTTAACATTTTCAACTTAATTATTTAAAGTGTGATATTTCTATTACAAATTGAACTTGAGTGGTTTTTGAGATCGGGTCAGAAACCACAATATTTTCTTAAAGCAAGAGAGTACAAAATGTAGTTTATAATGACTTGTCCTTAAATGACCCGAGGTGGTCGTAAATGACATAAATAGCCCCCTATATTATTGCCAATTATGACCAGTCGGGGAATAGCGTCTACATGTTTATTACCCTTATCATACATGTTGTAAATGATAAACTGATATATAGATTTGATAAGTCAATTAATTTAATTCATGTAGCAAGCAACCAAAACATTCACCCTTGTGTGGTGCAGTCATTTATAGTGTATTTCATTAATTCCACTAAATTGTTTGTAGAGAGAAATTTTTGTTTGACAGTTGTTTCTGGACTCAGTCCTTACAGAATGAAATATATTATCATCTAGCCTGGTGGTGAAGCTATTTCTGGACATGTACCCTTTCATTCGTTCTTCAGTGAGCAAACTACACTCATATCCTAAATTATCATTTAATGCTTTATATAAAAAAAACAAAGGATGAAAAGAAAACTTTGCAGCACCAAGAAAATTCCATGATACTCATACAAAGTCTCTTCTAGAAAATATCTTAACTTTGAAATTCAAGTATGCATAAAGATTTCATAGGAAGATATTAACCCGTAATAAATTATCTACTGTTTTAAACATCATGTTGATTTCAGGAATTTAATAGTTAATTTATGTGTTACAGGCTTTGTAAGCTGCAGAACAAAAAATCTAAGCATGGAACCTTTACCGCTTAAGCTTTGTTTCCAAACTGCCTGGTAATTGAGCTATTAAAATTAAAATGGCCCGTTATCATGCATAAATCATCCTAAATGACATAAACGTCAATTATTAATTTGAACAAACCTGGGTAAATTGAGCATATGGACAACCTGGAATATTGATATTTGTTTTACTGGTGTCACAGTTCAATAGATATTAGCCCCAGTTTGACACGCCACTCAGTCATTTCAATAGCTTCAGGATTGTTTTATTGTTTATACACTGGATAAAAACAAAGACGAAATTGGCCTCTAGGGACACTTAATTGATACCACCAACCTGATAAAACAGGACACAGCATATCTGGCATCAACATTTGTTTTAAAAGTCTGTATCAATTTGACATCTGATGAAATTAATCAGATAACAGTAAATTAACTGTTATATTGTGGTCTATACAAACTTATAATGTTGGGTCCTGATATCTAGAGGCTTATAAAAGTCTGTTGAGATAGAGAGTTCTAAGTCTTTTTTCTGTAGAAGTGCTTTTTTATCTCAGAAACATATTTCTATCAAAAATAATTAAATATGTCTTGAAATCAAAGGTTGATTCAGCTTCAAGAGTCAAAGGAACGAGAAATTGTGAAGACAGGTTGTTTAATGTCCAGATAAGACACGCCGCCGCAATAACTGTAAGGTCTGACGCCAGGCTAGTCCTGATCCTAAGGCATGAAAACAATGTGGACTTTTTAAAATATTCATATTGCTAAAATAAAATTAGCATATTGGCGAAAAATGTGCAAATATGCAACCACTCGCCTGTACTCAAATATATGCAACCACTGTACTGTACTCCGATCATGTTTTTTTTTAAAATGTGTACATACGAGAAGCTGAAATGGAGAATTTCATGGCCAATTGCTATTATTATTAACAACACATGTTTGGTAGCAATCTTTCTGCATTATAAAAAACATATTACTTAAAATAGCAGTTATTATAAATGAATTTGCTAATTTCTGTGTTTGATTTTTTTTCAAATAAAATAATGTGCCATCGAAAATGTACAAACTTACGGCACATAAACCAGTTTTGATTGTGTCCGACAGAAGCAGAATTTCAAGAACCACTCGAAAGTCAACAACTTTTATACCCAAATTAAACAGTCTCAGACAGTGAATTAACAAAAAAACAACGGGAAGTTCTTTATAAACGCTCAGCTGCAGCTCAAAAATACTGAATAACCTCACTTGATGTCAATGTAAACAATGTTTGATTGAGATCACTACGGTAAAGATGCCGCCAAAAATAAAATCCAATTAAAAGACAATCATAAACTTACATGTCTGCGACGTTGAGCCGTTACATTTTCCTAAAATCACAATTAAAATCCATAATAAACTCCCGATTTTTATGTACAGTCCATGGCCTTTCGCCATGATCGAAACAACTGACTGATCATTGATGTACACTGTACATTACGCTTCCGTGTAGCGCCCTCTGTAAACATTGACAAGTGCCCGTTAAATTGACAAAGCACGTGGTACGGTCAGCAAGAGGTGGTGGAATGGGTTGAAAAGAACATCCTCAGAATATCTTTTGTTAAACAGGAGTCATGTATTTGTTAATGATAAGCTAGAAAAAGATGAGGACACTCCGATATTTTTGTAAAATTCTACATGTAAAAAGGGCTTTATCTAAAACTGTATTTTGCATTTGAAAAACCTTTTATTGATTTTAGCACGGACCTATATAGAGTGCATGTGAATATAGGTCCGTTATTTAATTGTTCACTGATTGAATAATAAGTAATTAACATATATTACATAACACAAAAGTATATAAACAAGAACTATAGATTGTCGGCGCGATTTTGAGTATGTGGAAGATCCTGTCAAGTTTTATTTGTATGCAGTAAGAAGGCGCCAAATGTCACGGGATGAGACAAATCACGGACCTATATACAGGTCCGTGGGAAAATGTACACCCTAACCGAGATGCGAAGTTACATATGCTTATGGTCCATTTGATTTGATTTGATGTGAAGCAAACTTTAAAAGGTCCGTCCATAAGAGCAACTATATTAGCTTGTATTTGTGGATGAGACCTCGGCATGTCTCCCACCATGCCTATACCTGTCAAAAGTGTTTTTCTGCATCCAAAATAGGAGAGATATACCCGACTGCAATTTCAAGCCAGTTTCAGCCAAAGAGTGTGCTTATGGTCCACCATCTTTTTTAAGGTATATACGGCATGACCTGTAGAGCGACAGATACAGATATAAGGGAGTCCGGGTACCAGGTCATAGCTCTTTTACGAATAGATTCCTTGGTTCATGTTTACATGCCCGGTGTAAAGCACCGATACACGTGAGACTACCTCTGGGTTTCTAACCAGTTCATCTCTGGATGGGTGGGAAACACTGAAAAGCGTTTCTGAAATTCCCAGTGCCTCGAACTCCGGATTGGTAGTCCAGAGCGTTAACCACTCGACCACGCACCACTCAAGATTCGAACCTGGAACCCTTCGTATATATAGGACAAATTTTAATGCTCTCCCGACTGGCTAACCGTATGCTTAACACACCTTAATGAGTTGTCGCCAACAATTCATTTATCTTACAATGTATATATTAAACAAAATATTTTAATTGTATTTACATAATATTTCTAGTCATATGACCTGTTCCTTACAATACTCATAAGCATAATTTGTACAATTATTGTATATAGTAGCTAAAGATAAATTATGCTTACATATAAATCGTATTTTGTCTTATAGTTCACGCAACTGGTACAGTAGTTGTTGCAGATAGAAACAATGTTCTTCTGTATTCTAAAGTGATAAACATATATATCATATATATTCGTATGCATGTAGTAATTCGGACATGGTTATGTATTGATTACTAAATATCGTCTTGTGTATATACTCACCTATTTTTCATATGTAATTGTATATGTGTGTACATTTGTAAATGTTAATGTTCTATGCTCTCCAGTATTGGAGGAAATAAAATAATATATATAGATAAGGCTTCTTTATCTTTATCCGGGTAGAAGATTTTTATAACTTCACTGAGTGAACAGTGAGTCTATCGGGATATAATCAACCGTTATATTCCGATGCACTACCGAAAAACATAAAATAAAAGACCCGGCAGTGCCTTGATTGACCAAATCCTAAGGCCGCGGTCAACCAAGGCCTTAAAAGATCAACATAGTATTTTGCTCCCCGAAATAAAAAAAAATCAGTAAGTGTTTTGTTGGTTTGTTCAAACTTTATCATTATCACCGACCGACACACCATTTGAAACAGAGGAAAGACGTGTATGTATTTATGTTTATATTCATTTTCTTACGTAATTTCCCAAACAGTTTTGGGAGGGGGCGGGGGCGGATTTAATTTTTTACGTCCACTTCAGCATAAACGTTGGGCTTTCCCAAGTCGCTGATATAAAGTTGCATTTGATTGAACGGGATTTTGTTATCCTTCATTCAGTTGGTCAAAGTTAAGCTCACCTGCTTGTGCTAATTTTGTCACAACAAGATAAATACTGAATATATCTTAATCAAACTGAGGCGAACAAGGTGTATGTGGTCCACTGGATTGTGCCTAGACTAATGATATTAGAGAAGAGATAAGAACTATATAATAATAAAAAAAATATGCCATAAATCTAAGAATGCGTTAGCAAACCCGTCAAGTTTTCATCACCTAAATAAATATTTTGATCACTGTCAATATAGCAGTTTGAAAACCATTTTGCCGATGATTAAATAAAGTTCTGTTCAACCTCTCTCGCAAATAATTTTTTTTTTACTGAACTGAGATATTTATGTCGATCAGCTCTTTCTCTTATCACCCATTTAAAAAGCACACGATCGAGATGGATATTATTTATACTGCAGTTAAAATCACATTAAATGCACTTGAGACCCGGATCGTTAAAAAATCATTTTCACTTAGATAGATTGGGTATTCTCATCAATATAAATATTTTTCTATGGTGAAATAAAATGCCGCAGACAAAATCATTTTCCGTGTTGTTGAGATAAATTATTGCAAATGTCATTCGTTGTCAATTTAGACTTAACCTGCAATTTCCCATGCAGTGAAAACATTTGATATTAAGTAAGATTGGTCAATGTTTATGTTTATCATAATCAAAGTGATTTTAATCACAGTAAAATATTTTCAGATATCTAGTCAATGAGAAACGATTTACCTGAAGCATTATCACATCTGATGACAATTTAACATTAGACCAAAAATATTTAAAGAAAATTTTAAACGACGGATTCAAAATACTATCTAGATGTTAACCCTACAAGATAAACGTTAGCGGTGTTATCTTGCAGGAATAGTACGGCGACACTTTAAAGAACGATGTCAAAAAGCGCTAACATTTTACAGTAGGTCACGCCAAAATGATAACATCAACATTAAACTTGTAAAAGTGTTTCTAGCAAAAAGAAATGTAAATTTGATTCTGTACAACCTCGCAAGATTTTTGATAGAGAAGTACAGAAATCTAAACGTTTTTACTGGTATGATATGCAAATGAACTTTTCTCGGAATGTAATGTTGATATAAATAACAAATTTTGGAAGTCCATTGATAAAATTGGTGTTTGTTACAGTAAGTCCAATAAGATTCCAATGAAAGTTGTTCTCGAAGATGGTTCAATTTCTACTAATTTACAGGATGTTTTACGTAAGTGGGAAAATGATTTTAGAGTATTGCATAAGAATTCAGATACTGATGATGTAGTCCATTTTGACAATGAACACAGTCATAATAATGTACATGTTAATGTTTTCAATGACAGTATTTCTATTCTTGAAGTTAAGAAGGCTGTAGATAAAGCAAAACGTGGAAAAGCGATTGGTATAGATGGTATCCCAAGTGAAGTTTTGAAAATTGATACTGCTATTTTGTTTTTACATGAACTTTTTGATACTTGTTTAATAACAATTTGGTGTTAAAGTATTGACAACCCTATTCCAAAATCTTCAGCTTTTGATCCTAGGATCCCATGTCATATAGAGGAATAGCTCTTGCATTAGAAATGTATAAATTATATCGTTTTGTTTTGAATGAAAGATTAAGAAACTGGGTAGAACGCAATGGAATTTTGGTGGATGAACAAAATGGATTTAGGATAAAGTGTAAAACAATAGATCAAGTTTCATCTTTGTGTAATTTAAGAGATACTAGGAAAAAATTGACACAATCATCTTTTGCAGCCTTTATAACGTAAGGTGTACGCTTTCATAAAAAGAAGTAAATTACGGAATAGAATATGTAATACTGGTATAAATGGAAAAATGTAAAATGCTATAAAATCTCTTTATTCCACAGTTTCTGCTGCAATCAGAGTAAATTTTTTTCTACTTCTGCTCCTCCATCAACACAACTAATGGTATTTTTGGTGAGCCTTACTGTACATAAAACGATAAAACTCTAAAAAATAAAAAAGGGTGTGTCACTTCCCATCTGAATATAGTCAGGTAAAAGACACAGACAGTAAATTGGTAAATATTTGCTCCTGTTCGAAAAAAGTAATACAATTTGATGAAACTATACACACTTTTCCTGTTCAGACTGTAATTCTGTTATACATTGAAAGATTTTAGAATAGATTGGCACACATGTTCAGCACATGGAGATAAAATGACGTGCGCAAGTACCATGCCCAGACATTGATGGTCAAGATTACGGACTATGAGACACCACCTCGAGGGCATTTGTCTCTTACAACTGACTGCTCTTGTTGTTCTTATTTTCATTTGTGTGGAAATATCTTTTATTTTTTCTTGTTGTCTAGTAATATACGATATTTATGTATCTAGTAATTGATTTTTTCTTCCTCAAAGATATCCTTGAATTTCGTAGAAAACTATTAAGTTACATCTCATTAGCTACAGAGTGAATTGTTATAACACTTTACGTAAAGCAATTACGTGACATTTACCTTTTACCACAGTATAAACGACAAACATTACTGTAATATAGTCTAAGAACTCTGTATTAACTGACTAAGTGTCTTGATTTTTAATATCATGGCAATTATCAACGATCAGTGGTGAAATAATTGCTGAGTATTTGTAAGAGCACTTTTTCGTCTGGTTTAAAATAAATTGCTTCTTTTTAAATCTGATTACAAAAATAATTTGTATTTTTGGTGACGCGGATATATGAAATTGGCAGCATATACGCTTAGTGATAAACCTTACATGAAAATATTAACCCAAAACCTTAATTCCATAGGACAGACAATGTTATTTATTGAATGGCTCGTTACTGGTATTAAACAATACTGTTAATCGATATGTCTGCAACCAGTCAGCGTCAAGAATTGTATGCATAAAAAGTAAGTGGATTCGCAACGTTCTCTTCCCATGAGGCATTCTGGTGCCATTGGTGATTCATTCATAAATCACCTTCGAAATGAAGGAACTGCTTTAAATAACTCAAAATTTAGAAATAATTATGTGCTATAAAAAGTCGGTTTAAGATTCAAAAATATTTAGGAGTGATTGACGTCAAACAATATACCTTAGTAGGGTCCATATTACGGATGCTTTCTTGAATTTAATTAGTTTATGTCTAAGTATTTGTATCAATACAACGTCAGAATACATCTTCCGTATTCATGTCGGGAAAATCCAGAATTACAAGAAGTAGTTCACGACTTTCACAGCACATGAGCTAATAACACGATTGTCAAAGCATGCTGACAATCGTGCATGTTAACCTGATGTTAAAACGCCTGTCTAGGTAGAAGATTTTGATAAACCGCCTCGATAGCCTTGTGGTAGAGTGTCCGCATCGAGTGCAGGAGGTCATGGGTTCGCTCCCTGGCCGCGTCATACCAAAGACGTAATAAATGGTACCAGTAGCTCCCTTGCTTGGCGCTTAGCATTAAAAGGGAAACTGGCTTCTGTTCTCTCATACCCTCACGGCGATGGATACCATCGGGAATGAGATGTCGATAGTGATTTATATAAGTTGGAAAACTTGTTTATCAATCGACCTAAAATAAATTAGTATAAACTAATAAACTAAAACCAAAAAGGTTTCCAATAATAAGTGTAATGCCAATATTATACCAGAATCCGTCATTTTTAAACCAATTAGATATCTGTCATTTGCTCATAAAAATGATCTTTATTCTGATAAATATGTCTGAATGTATTTACAATAAATAGAGGTCCAAAAAGAAAAAAGGTCTGAAAACTCAATATTCATACTAGTTTGATAATACTGAAAAGTGGGTCGATCTGGACTTGGCCTATCTGGATCTTGGCCGTACTAAACGGAAAAATGTGAAAAATGTATGCATCAGCAGGCTCTTATAAGCATAAATTAGTTGTGAGCGGTCCGTCCATAATTCATAAAAAATCATAACAAGTTGAATTTGTGCATATATTTGTAATGTGTTATCATCATAATGCCTAAATATCCACACTTTATGATAAATGAACTTGTTAGCAAACGATTTACCATGACGGGCCTCGATATATAACATTTTCGTGAACCAATCTGAAATTTCATTTATTTGTAAACCAGTCATATACCGGATGTTGACAAAAATCGATTGCCGAAATTTGACAGAATGGCGGAAGAAGAGAAAGCACCTCTTCTAACAGCTGAAGGGGCTGAAAACCATCTTACCAGAAATAGAAAACGTCCAAATTTGTTCCCTACTGAGCCAGTAAGATCAAATGCAGTGTGTGCCGATGATAGAATCTTCGTTAATGCGACAGTAACCACCCCATCTAAGATAGAGCCTGATGTTATAGTTGCCATATTTGTGGTAGCTTTTGACACAAGATCAGGTATAACCTTTGAACGTCCTTATGTAAAGACACTTTAGTGTGCAAGCAAGACTGGCTCTCAGTCAAAACTAATTTGACGCAGTCTATGGGCAATATGTTTAAACATAATGTTAAACATGTTAAATGTAATCATCATTTTAGCTAAAATAACTTCATCGTACCTGTTTAATATGCTTGACAAAAGCCGCACCTGACAAAAAACAAAATGTAAAAATAGCTACATTTAGAGTTTTGGTAGTCCAACTTATTGTATGCGCATTGAGATATTGTGTTATTTTCTATAGTGAGATTCTGAACCAAAATGATAATATATCCGAATTTGCTCCAGATGTCACTTAAATATTTTGGAATCCAGAAATATATGACATACAGTATACAAAACAAAAAATGTCATGCCCAATAATTTTCAGCCCGGACTATTAAAGCTTGATTGGGCTTCCTAAGCCAAATCGGGGAATGTTATCGGCCTGTTAAACATTGGAACAGAGACCTGTTAGAAAATGCTTCTCAGACTGGAAAGTCTAAAATCATCAGTTTCTCATTCAAGCCCTGGGCTTTAGGACTGCAGTCCCACTCAGGTCAATTTGTGTTGATCCGATTATAGCCTGAGGTCATCAACACATGTTTATCAATCATGCAGGAAAACAGCTGCAATTTACGACTGGTCATGATGTACATTGTCAAAATTTCACAAAGGGCAAAATAAGTTGTCTTGTCGAAAGGGCAAAGGGGGCTATTAAAAAAGACAGGGCACTGCAGAATAGGGGCAGGGTGCCGCGCCCCACTATTTAGGCCTAGCTTCAATACTGGAAATCTCTAGAAGTTGTTGTCGAAGAGATAGTGATAATAATAATTATCTTTTTTTGAAGTCGGCAAGATACAATTAACAACAAACATAAGCTCATGAAAGCTTTTGACCCTGAAACTTCAAAGATGTTGGCATTCTATACTGTGGGAAGTAACTGTAGAACTCAGGGAAGACCTGTCTGTCTGATCTGGTGACAACTTACCATCTCATTATACTACCCTTGACGGGGATGGAGCCCAGGTTTCATTGGTGAGAGGCCAGTGCGCTAACCGCAAAGTCAGATACTGACCCCTAAAATAATAAGTTAATATAAACTTTATTTTTGTGAATTTGTTGAGTATAAAAACATTTACATTTTAGGTAACATGATAGAATGGTGCATGCCAGAGGATGCAGATCTAGATGGTGTAGAGTTCAAGGCTATGGTCAGTGGTTCCCATACACAGTTGAAAGATTTTGTGTAAGTCCATTGTAGAAATGAACATTAATCTTCACACTTGAATTGTTAAGTTAAGGTTGTGCCTTCAGCATCTTTTTATTCATAAGTGTAACCCTGGTATTAATTCGTCTGCTATGCGTATGTGTCGTCCATGTTGTATTGTCCGTAGTCACCTAACTGTATCGTGTCTTATTTACCTAACTGTAACCGTGTCCGTACCTAACTGTATTGTGTCGTCTGTATATACCTAACTGTGTATTATTTCTATAGTTGGTTACGCAAGAGATGTCAGCGTGAGTTGAGAGGTCGTATGAATGTGCTCACTAAAACTCCTCGTGAATGACCCTGTTCTATTCCCGCCTTTCCATTCTTTTATCCTGGACACTTCTTCTTCTATTGCCTTAGGTATAAGATGTGCTTCAGGTATCATCATACAGAAATACTGTGCGAATAGATATCTACGTATTTAGTATCTAAATACTTCAAGGAGTTGATCCTGGCTTTATTTCCATGCCTGTAATAAATACAGCGAATGCGGTCATACATTGAGTTAGTGTTTCTTATACACCACATCCCCCGGTTACATAAGTTATTATAATGTATTAAATTATAAAATGTATAGATTTTTCAGATTTTGTGCTGGCAAATTATGTTACCATATTATAATGAATTATGATACTTATGAAGTCATGTTACTGAAATTTCTTACGTTAATCAACAGAGAATTACATATGTGCAGTGATTTAATACCTTATAAAAGATATTGTGATACATGATGATTCAAAGACATATAATAACTGTAGCTTTATAGGTCTTTGGATGATTTGAAAGATCAACTATATTTCAGATACTTTAGAAAGGACGCACTGTATGGTTTAGCCTGTTTTGAAAACATGCCAGTTGAGAGCGATATTGAGAGAGGGGCTCGCATGAAATCTGTCGGAATAATAGCCACATCATATACTCTACTATACAGACATTTACAATTCTTAGAAACCCAAGTGAGGTAATAAACCCGGTGATTTTACAGTAGCATTGTGTGTTTCTTGATCTTTGGTTTCATAACACTGACTTTGTTGTGTCTTGAATTTGCAGCACAAAGAAAACTGAATCAGGCATACTGTAAAATGTATTGATCAATCTGAAGGTTGAAAAATTGTACTCGTTCTACTTGAGGATCTGACCATTTTGAGGTATACATTTGCTGTGAAGAAACTGCTTCCATAGTTGGCAGGAAACTATGCATTGTCAGTCAACAATTTCTTAGGCTAGGACACACCCGGCTGGCAGTATCTGATTTCTGTCTTTACTGCAACTGTAGAT
>JAFMSR010001540.1:0-17500 GCA_022818135.1 Saxidomus purpurata
CAAGACTCATCTGCTTCCCACTGGAAGGTCTGTCTTCACTCTTAGATATCTAATAAATATAAACAGTGTGACAACTTCATGTACATGTAGGATACAGCCTAAAGTATCTTCTCTAGTTACAGAACTACAAATTTAACTATCAGATAAAGACTACTCTTAAATCATTTAATGAATTGCAGACTTAGTTTTCAGGAAACTCCGTATCTGTTGCTCATCCTGTACACAGCTCCTCTCAAGATGTAGAGGTTTAAGTTCATCTCATAATGAAATTTCATATGTATGAGTTGCATAGTTTAAAATCAAGGAGCATTTTGTGGAGCTGCCATAGAGCAGTGGTAGCATGTTCCCCTCAATATCGAGGGTCCAGGGTTTAATCTCAATCAGTACCATGCTGGTAGTGCCCTTGGGTAAGACCCATTCTATCCACATTTGGCCTCTCTCTGAGATTGATTCCATCTTGAGTGAGCCTTGGTCAAAAATGATTTTAACAACCACAAAAATGGTCCCATGTACATGTACAGTGTTAAACATACATGTAAAGCAACAATTTGCAGCAACCTGATGAGTACATTTGTATATATCAAAGATTGTTTGTGTATTCCAAAGTACCAACATTGGCTACTTTTCTTGAGTGAAAGGACTAAAATTTAAGTCCATCAACTTTTCTCCACAATCAGGCTAAAAGGGGCTTTTAAACACTCAACCCAACTTAAAGCATACACACCATGCAGTCCCCCCCAGACACACCCCGAAAAAAACATTTCAATAGTGCCTGACATTTGGTTAGACAAACAAACTTTTGCCTAACCGAACAACAAGAACTATTGTGTGAAAGGCCATAAATTGCCTGACATTAGACAGTAGCAAATATTTGTCCGACCAGCTAAAATTTTGCCCTACATGTCAGGCAGCAATGATAAAGCCCTGTACTTACCTGTGTCTGCCATTCTGTATTCTGCTCAGACACAAGGCCTATATATTCTTTCATTGCACAGTCTTTGCTCATATCACCTAACTTCTTCCAAGCTGACCTGAAATGGGAGGAATAAGACCCTGACTAGTACATTTACTCATGTGTTTAAAATCCCAGGACCACAATAACAAGTAGCTCTAAGTTTACCAAGAAAGATGTCTTACTGGTGAAAATGACCTTTATTTGTACAAAAATAGTCCTAACTTTGCTTTTTTAATCGAAAAGTACATGTTAGAAATATAGCACAGTATTTTTTTCAATGATATTGTAAAAGACAAGAAGGCTTTCTGGCAACTGTTTTTCATGAAGAAACAACTTAAATACAAAAGAAAGACATAATTATGTCAACATTGTGTTAGAGTCCTATCAGTAAATTCAAAGTGATCATGGGACTTTAAAATCGTTTTATTATATAAATCATTCACCATGTTCACTGTCAGCAGTTTAACTCCCCTTATGGGTGGTTTCAAAATAAATGAGGAAAAAGTGTGACATTAGGGGTCATTTTTAGATATAAAATAAAGCTGATCATTTCTATCACAATTTAACAGAGACAAGCTGAATTTTCTAAAAACATCAAAGATTAAAGAATTTGAAAATGTCAGTAGTTATATATTTTAAGTGTTTATTTGAAATAAATGAACTTTTCAAATCAATGGGTATATTTTCATATACCATAAATTGAATAAAAGACTTTAATAGAAATCATCATTTCTTCACTTTGTCATAGTATATGATTGAAAATTACATTTGAACACAAAAATTTGATATTTGGTTTTATTTTTTTTATGAAAGTTGCGTTTTTTCAGTTTTCAAACTTTTAATTTTTAAATCAAAGGTTGAAACTTTTTATAGTTCTATAAATGCATAAAAGGAAAATATGAGAAGACCTGTTTTACAATATTTAAACATTAAAAGAAAAATAATAAAAATTTCACGCTTGTAGGACAAGGTTAAGGCGTCTAAATTTAGTTCTGAAGGTATTCTAGAAGTCTTTACTTTTGTTACACTCGGGACACAAGACAACTTAGACAGCTACTGAAATGTTAATAATGTGCCCATTTACTTTAAAGAGAAATAAAGTTTCCATCTTCAGGTGTCTGCCCTCTTATCTGCCAGCCCTTCTTTTCAATGCAGTTTAAAAAGACAAAATGTAACTCAGGTGCTGAACAATATGTATGTTATGATCTTCATTACTTTGCTCTATGCACTGCTTAGCATAGCTGACATTGACCAGCCCTTCACCATGGTTCGTAACAGCTGGAATCAGGCTAAGGGTTTGAGCTAAAAGTTGGGAGGCACAGTGCTCAGGTGGTTAATACTCCGGGCTACCAATATGGGACATTCTCAGTTAGAATCCTGGCCGGGTGCATTGAAACATTTTGCAGGGTTTCCCATCCATCTAAGGGAAGAACTGGTAAGAAACCAAGAGGTAGTGTCATGTGTTTCCATGCTATATGGGGAAATTATCAAGGGGTCTATTTGTGAAGAGGGTCTGGTACTCAGATCGCCCTGTTTCTGCATCTATCTCTATAACCTTGTAACACCTGTCGGGGGTCTTTGCAGTGTCACCTAAGGAGAAATCCTAGGGTCAGTCAGGACTAGAACAATAAAAAGACCACTGTTAGTGCATGCATAGATAGAAAGAAAGCAGAAAGAGGATAAAAAAAGAAAAGCAACATTTTAACAGGGAATTCAGTTTTGGATAGGTTCAAAGAGTCGGGTTTTTTCTCTCTGTTACTTGTAATACATGATTAAACCATTTGCCTTCTGTTTAGTCTTCTTTTTTCTCAGTTTTTGTTTTCTTAAGCTTTTATTCTTCACCAAACTCAAGCTTTTGTTTTCTCAACTTTTTAACCTTCTGCCTGTTCTTTATTTTGAAGTATTTTCTTTGCCTTATTTTCTCTAACCTTTTCTTTAGACTTGAGTTAGTTTTCAGTTTCTTACAAGGTTTCCGTCTCCATAGAAGAAGTCACCTTTTTCCTCATCATATTTTTCAGTTATTTCCTTTGAACTTATAGTTCTCCCTTTCAAGGGGATTTTTTAACAACTAGTTTTGGCATTGTTTTGTTTGTTTCAAATAATTTCCTGTTTCAAGAAACATTTTGAGTGAAAATATAACAGAATTTTAATTTTAGTGTCCCGAGTGTAACATTTAATGGCATTTGGAAACCTGGGATGATTTGTTTGTAATAATAATATTATAAATGAAATTCATGCTCACTTACATCATGTAAAAATCAACATTAATTATACTAAAGATGTTTTATTCTTCATGTAACATACTAAATAGAAACTGCTTATTATATTCAAATATTAGTATTTTTTCACGTTTTAAATACTTAACTCACTCACAGGTACTTCATTCTACAGGTGTAAAGCATTAAAATGTTACAGTGTCATTTATATGAAGCAACTTAACTATAGAAGATATTTATTTGATAATTTCTGTGCCATTTACATGTGACAATCAAACATGTCAAAAAAGGTGTTACACTCGGGACATCAGTTATGATCGTGTAGAGAATTAACATGCTTTACTACTTGATCATGTCAGTAGCAGATATACTTATACTGACATGCTTGTCTCAAAAGTAAAATAAAATAAAGAATTAGGCAGAGAATATAAAAGTGGCATACATCAAAAGTCAAAATGTTACACTCGGGACATTCCTGGGTCACTGAGCTCCTGTATCAATCTGGTTTATATTAATGGTCTTAAATACAATTGTGCAACATGGTTAACAAAGCATAACATAACTTTATAAAGAAACAAAGTTTGAATCATATTTTAGATGCCACTGTACAATTACCAGCTGTTTGAATTCAAAAAGTATATTTTTTACTGAAAAAATATTCCAGTGAGTGGGTTATTTAAAGTGAAACAAATCTTAATGAATCTGGACAACCATTAACAAATAGTGTTAAAAATCACAGGTGCATTGCTAAACTTTTAGTAGGAAAAAGACTTATTAAAGTAAGATAAGATTTATTTAAAATTTATAACATTTGAATATAATGTTAATGTTAAAATGTCACACAGAAAACGTTACACTCGGGATGTTTTTGGCAAGGTTTTTTACTCTAACTTTTTAACCAGTAACTCAATAAAGACGAAACTTTGCAACTCTAAGTAAAACACTAAAACGCAGATTCTGCATGCAGAAGTTTGTCTAAAAATCACATAATATTCAGTTTATCTGAAATAGAAGAAATGTCTTCATTTTTTTTGAAACCACCCTTATCTACTAAACATTAAATAGAAAATTCAATTAAAAGTACGTTAAGAGTTCACATACAGTTTTATGAGTCTTACCATTTTTGCTTCCCTTGTAGATCAAAGAATCCTGGTTTAGATGTGTTACACGTTCCTTCTTTCACCTAGAAAAAGAAATTTGACTTTATCACTAAAATTACAGTTGTGTAAAACAAGAGCATAGGGCTTAAGGTACGTCACTGAGTCGGCTCAAAAGTTGGAGCAACTAGTCTGCAAAGACTACAGAACACCTTAGAGGAGTGAGGAGACATGCCACTTTGAGTTACTGTTTTATAGCAGACTCTGTATTGTAAGACACAGATCCAATTGATACACAATTTATTTCTAACATTTTGATAGTTTGAAGGGTCAAAATTAAATTTTCAGGAGCCAAGGTGAGACTTTTGAGGGTTCAGGCATGGGTCATATTTCAGGCTTGCATATCATATTTTTATGTTTCTGTTCTTCAGCTTTTACATGCTCAAAAACGAAAATAACAGTTCGCATTCCCTGTTATTCACATATTTTCGCGACCTGGTATGTTTGTGAATTGATTTTCGTTTACTAATATTTCTTCGATTATCGAGATTTAAATAGTTTTTATTAAATCAAAATATGTCCAAATGTATGTTCAAGGTATTTAAATAATTATTATTAAGTATTAATAAATACTGAAGTAATTAGATGGCGCCGAAGACATAAACATGTAGAGGGAAAATAATACGTCCAGAACAATTTGCTGACTGATTCATTGCATTTATTAATCCTCGGTACCGGGCGAGGATTTATGTCCAAGAATGACGAATAATTTTTTATTTCCGACAATCTGTAGATAACAAAGAGACGTGTCAAAAATCTAGCATCGCTAATCTGGTCCGTGTTACATACGACGTAATTAATACACTAGCCGAGGTCTATAATTTAGTTTTATGATTATTACCAATTTACACCTTTGATAACTACCGAGACGGCCACGTGTTTGTTGGCAGGTAGTGTTTAATTAGCTCAGCCTTCTTTCGTTTACTAACCAACGGACGACGATCGATTTTTTATTGACATGGCAAAATTGCCAACATTTTTTGTTTGTGCCAGTGAAATTCGGCAATATGCGGGACTATGTAAATGATTGACACAACGTAGGCGGAACAGAGGTATATTGGAAAAATCAATGATGCACAGAAGCGAAACTGATGCAGAGCGGATCGAGTTTAAGGCATAGCGCTGTATTCAAGAGATAGCGGTTTATTGATTCCTTTGATGAAGGTGTAGCGGTCCCGCGATGCTTAATGGCCCTGCGTCTACATAGCTAAATCATTACGTATCTAAAACGGCAGACATATTTAAACAGGTATGTAATATTTGTTTCTTCAAAGAATGTTGTTTTGAACACAGCATGTATGACGATTTACTGAAATTGATGTAAACAACATGTAAACCGATCCATTTCGTTTAGTGATAGATGTGTACACGTTTACCAAATTCCCTAAATGTGACACCCCTACCCCTGAGAATAAGAAAAAACAGGATGTATGTAAACAGTTTTTCTTGAACACATTGACGTGCGTTAGCTTCTTTTATTATAGAAGTCATTTTCTGGTATTCAGGATTGGGTTCTTATGGAGTTAAGTAGTTAAACGATTGTGTTAATCTGGTCCAAGAAATTTACATGCTCGCGAAAACTGACAACACAAATAATTTCACCAGATTTTCCATGTGAAAGAAATATATCAAGATACACAAACCTGTTTGTATCTGGCATATAGCTTTAGTAATGTATCAGAATCAAATAAACCGGAATTAGTTCTAACAAACTCTGTCGCCGCTTCAAAAACAGCCTTTGAATCTCCAGCGTTCGCCATTTGGTTGTTGTTGTTGTCACTGTTTACTGGGGTATGAGACGCCTAAATACATTTCCATAGACTTACATTATAAGGGTTTCTTCCGGTGCGACTACCCAAAATCTCACCGACTGCTGAAATGAACTTTATTTTGTAGAATCATCCTAGTCCCACATAAAAATAACAAAATTTATACATGTGATCCAAT
This sequence comes from Saxidomus purpurata, assembly GCA_022818135.1. Lineage (NCBI taxonomy): Eukaryota > Metazoa > Mollusca > Bivalvia > Venerida > Veneridae > Saxidomus > Saxidomus purpurata. Next base: position 6,276 of record JAFMSR010001540.1, read on the forward strand.
ACTTTATGCCAGTAATTTGGAGCTCAATGACACCACCCCCATTTTTGTGGCAGTTTTAGTGGTCACCGACCAAATATGTCAGTATTTTCAAATACCAAATATTTTGATTATAATTTATATCCAGATTTTCCTTTTCATATTTCATTTGTGATCTATCATGCAGCGATTATTTCAAAATAATTTTTCTTGTATGCATCCACTTAGTTTCAGCCAATCAGCAATCAAACACATAGTGTAGGTCTGCATGTTCCCTAGACAAAATCACCTGCTTCCGGTTTTCACCGATTTAGGCGTCTCATACCTAAAGACTGAAACGATTGCTTTTGTATGCACTTAGAACTCTTTCAAATAATAAGATAACTATTGCTGAACCAAAGTATAGCTTTGATTTAATCTGCATTGCATCACAATGCAGAATATACCTCCATATTGATGACCAGGTCGAGACGATTTCGTGTGCTGCTGCTGAGCTTTGAAATAATGTGTCGAATTGCTTCAATATCAGTTGTCATTTCTGTAGTCTTTTCTTTTCAGAGTCGAAAATGTGAGTGGACAAGGAGCAGAGTGTCTATTAAAAATATATGTGTTTATTTGGTTGATATATCATATACTATTCCTGCAATGGCATGTTATGATACCCCACCCCTTCCAAAAATATGAAATTTTGAAGAAATTTTGCCTTATTTATCACAAAATAGTGTTCTAAAAAGCAGGATAGTATCAAAAATTGCATCAAAAAGTACAATAGAGTTAAGGCTGTACATACGCACACCGTATAAACACGCTTGTTCAGTAAAAAACAAAAATAAACATCTAGATGGACGTTCAGGGTGCCCAAAATTAAGAGTAATCTGCGTAGTATTTGAATTCCTAACACATTTACCATGAATTGTAAAGAACCGAATGCTTCTTAAGTGCCACTTTTTCATTAAAATATGAATTGTCACGGCTATGCATGAAATTTCAATTCAAATAGACGATAACTGACGCGATGCATCCCTCTGAGGCCAAAAAGGCGTACTTTTTATACCATTTTAGAGTAATATTCGTATTTCTGAGACCGAAATTGCAAAAGCTACAAGAAATAATGCATATTTAACAAAATTCGTATTTAATGTAATGAAAAACAACCAATTAGCCACAAAAACTGAGCAGATTTTCTCAAAAATTGGGTTTTAAGGCATTTTTGTAATTAAAGGGAGGTAATTCAAAATCTATATTGCCCTTCCCTATGCGTTCCGGGATATTTTGTCGCATTTTGTGATAAGAATTACGTCGATTTTTGTGAAATTACAATGCTAGCACTGTTTTCACGCAATTTCATGGCGACTAGATCTAAATAACACATTTTAATTACAACAGTACACTTGTTTGGTATGTTTTCAGCTCTAGAATCATAAGGTGACGAAACTCATTTACTAAAACAGTAGCCATTTAAGTGATATTTACCCGTCTAGTTATTTTGAGATTCAGTTAGAGGTCTAAATAACACAATTTCATCAATAAAATCACAGTACGTACTAAAATCCGAGCATAAACAGCTCGAGAATATACTTTGTAAATTATCATTTGTGAATTATATACCACATTTCACACTTCAATTGACAACATGTTATCTGCCCTTGCACATTTCTTTTCAGCATTTTCTCCACTGCTGGTCCCGTATATTGAAACTTTGTAACCATACCTGCACTCTAGACTAAAAAATCATCTAGTAATAAATTCAGATTTGCGCTGACATCTCTTCACTCCGTATTCATGTGTGCACAACAAAATCAAACAGTGATAATCCCCTAAATCTGACTGAGGGGTACATTTTGAACCTTTATTTTCATAAAAAATATCAGAAAAGCTGTTTTGTTTCCTTCCAGACCTCCATTCAATGTAACTGTTACCAAATTAGCTATTTTGAATACAAAACAATGTCTAATATGAACTCGGGGACACACAGAAACATCATTATCTGTGCTATATTTAGGTATGAGACGCCTAAATACATTTCCATAGACTTACATTATAAGGGTTTCTTCCGGTGCGACTACCCAAAATCTCACCGACTGCTGAAATGAACTTTATTTTGTAGAATCATCCTAGTCCCACATAAAAATAACAAAATTTATACATGTGATCCAATACTTTATGCCAGTAATTTGGAGCTCAATGACACCACCCCCATTTTTGTGGCAGTTTTAGTGGTCACCGACCAAATATGTCAGTATTTTCAAATACCAAATATTTTGATTATAATTTATATCCAGATTTTCCTTTTCATATTTCATTTGTGATCTATCATGCAGCGATTATTTCAAAATAATTTTTCTTGTATGCATCCACTTAGTTTCAGCCAATCAGCAATCAAACACATAGTGTAGGTCTGCATGTTCCCTAGACAAAATCACCTGCTTCCGGTTTTCACCGATTTAGGCGTCTCATACCGTGGCGGCGCGACCTTGAAAAAGTCCATTGATACTTAATCCAACAAATCGACCATAAGACACGGATGCCTCCATTCCACCTTTGTCAGAAAACCAGAGCAGATTTTCATAATTTGCCCTAACTTGATATGCTTAGGTGAACTTATAGAAAGGTCCTCTTGTGACCAAGTGACCCCAGGGCCTGTGGACAACCATCCGATTTGAACAATCTTGGTACAGGACCACTAGGCAGTGCTACATGCCAACTATCCAAGCCAAGTCAAGTCAAGTCAATGAAAGCTGGTGATTCTGTGTCCATTATTTAGGAATCAATGCGTGCCATAAAATTTTCGGCTTAACGTTAACTATGTAAAGGGCCATAACTCTTCGTATTACTGGTATATATAGAGGATAATTGTTGGTTTCGGTGTAAGATCACGTTATAATTTCACCGAGTGGGCACCAAAAGTGATATTTTCACGAGTGGCGCAGCCACGAGTGAAAATGACAACTTTTGGTGTTCACGAGTGAAATTAACGTGATATTACACCGATACCAACAATTTTTCTGTTTATTTTATGGTTAAAACTCTACTTTTATTGAGTTTGTTTCTATGAAATAACGAAAATCGCGGGAAACGTCATCAAAAAACATAGCGCAAATGACGTCATTTTAACGACGTCATCGTCGCATGGTTTCCAGCATTAATTACGCTCGGTATACTTTTTGACGTAAATCCGGGTAGAAGATTGCAAAAACAGTGAAAAATAAAAATGGTAATCCACTGTTTCAAAACTGTGGATTATCACTTTTATTTCACTGAGAAAACTCTATAATTCACTCGAAAACATTAAATAAAAAAACTTAATCCCAGGTGCACACCTCATCCCAATAAACATTTGTACGAAGTTTGGTGACTCTATGTCTGTTAGTAAAGTAACAGTGTATGCCACAAGATTTTCCAGCTGCTGCTTTCATGGGCGTTAGTCTAGATTAATTTTGGAATTGAATTCCAGTAGGTCTACTGTACACCAGCTGCTGCACACGCGTATAAGTCTGGGATCTTCCAATGCGTTGCAGTTGGGTTTACCCGTACACTATCTTGGCAATCAATACAGTTATAATCTTACGTCACTCAAAGCGCGAATTTGAAACTATTATTAGAGCTAGTTTATAGGTTAAGTCCTCCCCATTCAAGGACATTCAGGTGCGAGCATTCAGCTTCTTACTCACGTCGTCAATTTGCTCCGCCCAAAAACTCGCATGGCAAGCTACCGGACAATCTTCATCTATGTAATAGTTAGAGGCCAAAAGAGAGAAATTTATACATATAGAAACCCAAAGGAGGGAGCGCTAGGAGAGAAATTATATAGATCTAGACTATTTTATTTAAAATGTTTAATATTCCTTTAAACGAGATCTCTTTTAATCACAATGATTGAGCTACGGTATCAATTAGTATAGTTCTAGGACATATGATTAACTCACACATGCACGCGAGACGGTGAACTCACAAGAAGTTCCCGGAAAGACATTTAATGTATACACGTAGTAATGTATAGTAATGCACATAGTAATTTGTATGTATACGAGAACTTGTGCATATTACTTATACTTAAAATAAACAAAAACAAATTTTATGTGACGGTGCTGCTGTATATGTCTAACCGATAGTACAGCAGGGGTGTGGAATTCCTATGTCCGACTTGTTTGACACGAGATTTTTTGCCGTCGGACAAGTGGATTTTTTTGTCCCCGTTTGTCCGCAGGCAAGCCGAAATTTTAAGGGGAAAACGAGAAACGAATAAATAATGTACGAAAGTTATGTTTACGCCGAGACCCTCTAGATCTATTTGCAGTATTGGGGGAAAAAATTTAATTTTGAGAGCGCACTGTTTGTGTTTTTCTATTTTTTGTATGTACATGTACATGTATTTCCTCGTGGATTAGCCTCAATATTTCGACTGCAAGACAGACCCATTTTACAACTGACGTTACATCTAGTCTGTCTTTGCTAAGGGTAGCCATCGTATATAGCAAAAAGCTCTTGCGCACAATTAGTTGGGCTACTCGTGGAGGTACGCAATAAAACTTTCATAGTCTATTTCGAAAAGTTCGGAGAAAGTTCCATCTGGCTACTCCGTTACATAATTAAAGTGCACATTAATAGATTCTCTATCTACAATATCCGATATTGGTTCTGTCATGACTTTAATTATTTCTTTCCATGTTTTTCGGATCAAATGAGTGCATTAATGCGGTATAGGCAGAACGTGATGTCAGAATCAAATAAAGACTGATCGCATGCGCCCCTATTTGGCCTTGCCATTGAAAGAGCGGAGGGGAGGAGTTAACCGATATGTACATGCTCTATTAATAGTTTTAGACTCGCCTTTGTGTGACGTAAGATTGTAACTATATTGATTTCTAAAACAGCGTGCGGGCAAAGCCAACTGCAACGCGTTGTACATGTACTGTAGTGCCCCATATTTTGAGTTAGACATGAGTCTCTCAGCAACATTGGTATGGTTGGTCAGTAAACTGAATCTGATGTCGGAATGGCACTGTGCCTTTTATTTACCCTTATTGTATTTAGCATGTAATTGTACATGTATATTGACATGAATATTTTGCCTGTTTGCAGACCGATTTTTGCGTAATGAAAGAGGCAATACATGAAACTTTATTTGTTTTCATAGTAGCTCAGGTAAATACTTCACATCAGAAGGTATATGACTGCATGTCATTCGTATTTTTGTTGAAATTACAGTTGGAATGTATTTTATGCAACACTTCCTTGTTTACGTCCGCCATTTTTGAAGAGCGGTGTTGAGGTAGATTTCTCCTTAGCAACAATAGAAGGCACCTGTTTCCTGTTTCTTTGCCAAAATGAATGTAAACAGAGGCAATAAAAGGAGTTTTTCTGTAAGAATTATTTAGATAACTTTGAATACCAGCTATTTACTTTAATCATTTTAACTTTATTGAGTTTAGTAAGTAATTACAGCTTCCGACCTTGAATTCTGGTTGCCAGTGCACAATGTTTATTTGTGCGCATTTTTAGCCAATGGCATTCATGTCATGTACGCTTTTGTTTTGGTGCACACTGAACGTATTTGCGTACCCGCATTAACTCGTAGGGTACACTAAGTATTTTTGTGCATTTTACGAGTGGTATAAATACTTGCTCTCCCGTTATTCGGGGTCTCCAAACTTTTAAACACTTAAAGGGCAAATCCCCATTATTTTTCTTTGGAAATTGTCTTATAGACTTCAAAGTCGGATTCCACTTTTATCAAACACAGTCAGTCTATTTTTGAGTTACTGAAATCTTTCTAAATATCATTTTTGATATTTATTTAAACAAATAGATATTTATTAGAATTTTCAAGTAAGAGCTATGCAGCATTATTAAAGCAGAACTTTGTGAATTACTTTATTAATAGCTTTGGTCCTGTATCGTTGACAGAATCCTCGAAGTTTATCGTGGTTTTGTAACCATACCAGTTTCTTGTACGCGTATTTTTATGCGGATCGTCACTTTGGTCTTGTGTAAAACATGGTATTTATTTATTGTTGGCAATATTTAAATTCTAGTCATACTTGTTGATATTTATAATCCCTGCAGGGGAATAAACAAATAATATTCTTATTTAGTTTTGTCTTCCTCCTCCCTTTGCTAAACTTAGTGTTTAACGTTATACGCCCTCTGGAGACCAGTCCTTTATTTAATTAAAATCCTATCTGAGCAGCTGATGAGACCAGTACTATTGAAACGATAGATCTATACTGCAATCATAGTCTACCCTCAGTCTTAGAGTCTGCATCACATTAACAGTCTACACTGCAAGGCAACTTGCGTCACGTCATGGTCTACATTGTTAATTAGTTAGTTCTACATCTACAGTCTACGTTAGACCACGGTATCTACACCACTCAGCAGTATAGACTTATCTATAGAGACGCTGCAGTCATAGTCTGCAATACAGACTTAAAGGGCCAGGTTTTGTACGGTGCAGACCCGGTTTACCTAGGTTGGAGTGCTACATCTGCAGATTTAGTCTCTGCAGATTGAGATATCCTGTCTCCTCCACACAATACAAAGTATTTGAAGTATAGTGTTGTGGGGTCGGGTGAATCTTATATTGAGTAACGCTACCGATATTTACAATTGACACTACCAGCTCGCAACATACTTTTGGTGGCAGCGGTGGGATCCTCTGAATACCAAGGAGGATCCAGTGATTCGAATCCTAAACGTTAGTTCTGTAGCACATCAGAAACATGGAAAACCATACACCAGCTGGGAGTGACTGTGAGGTGCTTTTTAGGCGCGAGGACCCTATATGTGAAGAGCATGAGGTCTTGTCAAGGACGTGCAGTTTGCAAAGCTTGATAGATGATAACATGTCCCAGTCATCAAGACTCTCTCTATATGGCCTTAGGTCTAGGTCAGACGGTATACCTCAACATGCTGATACCGCAGTCAACACTTCTTTTCACAATCAAGGTCCTGACACTGATAATCAGTCAAATCTCTTGAATGATATTACGGGGGTTCTGAAAGAAGTAGTCTTAGAGCTTAAGGTACTGAAACAGGCTCTGCCACAAAACACTAGCCACATTGATCCAGTGCCAGTTGACAGCTCATCAGGGAACCACATTATTAATGGCCACAATGGTAGGTTTGATCCTCATCCGAGCAGAGAACAGCAATTTCATATTGCTAATAACATTGGATATGGGCATAGAGATGAAGTATTGGCAAGGGGACTACAGTACAATGCAAACTATAATTCAGTCGCCCCTCCACTTCCAGTAAGACATGAAAGACAATACATGGGAGATGGATATAGAAATCAGCCGAGTGGTATGCTCCGACAGGCGGATCCTGGTAGAGTGTGCGGTGTGCGTGCAAGAGCTACAGATAATATTAAGATTCCAGCGTTTACAGGAAAGGAAGAGTGGTCAGTTTGGATAGCCAGGTTTGAGGCGATAGCAGAAAGATACGGCTGGAATGATGAAGACCGATTAGATCAGCTTTTGCCTCGCATAGAAGGTCAAGCAGCACAATTTCTTTATGGGCAGCTGCCAAGGGCAACTTTACGAAACTATCAAGAGTTAGTCAGGGAGATGCATAATCGCTTCAGGGTTATAGAGACTAGTAGGGCATATGCAGCAAAGTTCAGCCGTCGTAGTCAGAAAACCGGAGAAACAGCAGAGGACTATGCTGCCGATCTTAAGATGCTTTATGATAAAGCACATGGGTATCGTGATAGGAAGACCAGGGAGGAAGACTTAGTAAGAAGATTTTTAGATGGGCTAAGGGATGATGAAATAAGGTTCGAGATAGAATTTCATAAAGAACCGGAAACAATAGATGAAGCTGTCTATCATGTTGTAAATTTCATACAGACACGCAATAGTGGTGCGATGGAGAGGAAATATAGGGCAGCAAGAAGAGCAACTCAGTCGCAAGAAAATACTGAAGCAAACTCAAATGTAGACAGTGCCTTCGGGGCCCCAAATCAAGCAACAGCCGCGACCTTTCCATCAACAGAGAGCAGAACAGACGAGATTAATAAGGAGAATGATGTGCTTGTTAAAATTATGGAGAGGCTTGATAAACTAGAAGAAGCAAACAAGGCCATACATGCAAAGAATCCTCAGGCGACAATGCAACATAAAAGGCAGATAGAGTGCTTCAGCTGCCATAGTACAGGTCACTATGCTAGAGACTGTAATAAACGGGGAGCAGCAAACAGGAAGAGAATTTGGCCAGACAGAGTTCCAAAGAGGCAAAGTGGAGTAAACGTAGCCTCAGGGAACCAGAATTTAAACTACCAAGGACCCACCCCAGTGGTCGGGAGGCGGTCCAATTAGAAAATAAGGGCCACATAGAGCAAATAGAAGTTGACGAGATAAAGGGCAAAGGGCTCTGTGATGGAGTATATATCAAGGGTACAGTAGAGGGAGTGAAGTTATTGTTCACAGCAGATACAGGCGCGGCTAGGACTGTGTTGTCCTCCAGAATCTTTGAGAAGATAGAAGAAAGTCAGAGGCCAAAATTAAGGAAGTCTAGCAGTCTTCGTGGTCCAAATGGTTTGCCTATTAGGGAATTAGGCAAGGCGGAGTTCTGTATCACCATGGGTCCTTATGAAATAGTGCATGAGGTAGTGGTTGGTGATATTGAGGATGACGCCCTATTAGGTTTTGATATATTGATGAACAGTGAAAAAGGGCCAGCTGATCTGTTGTTGAGCAAGGGTATAATAGCTTTGGATGGAATAGAGATTCCATGTTTCCAAGTCGGGAAAAGGAGTAGGTCAAGAAGAGTGACAGTTGCAGATGATGTCTGTATCCCAGGTAGGGCTGAGGCAATTGTGGATGTGTATATAGAGAGGGAGGAATATGATGATTATAATAAATGTGCAGAGTACCTTGTAGAACCGAATGACAACTTTAAGGAGGAATATCAGCTAGTAATGGCATCAACACTAGTGGACATCAACAAGGGTCCAACATGTAAAGTTAGGGTACTCAACCCCTTTCAGACGGATGTCAAGTTATATCAAAATGCGCAAGTGGGGAAGGCAGAACAAATAGAGAGGATATTGAGTGTTCTAGCCGACAAAGAGAATGAAGGAGAAGATGAGAATCTATGTAGGGTTAAGCGTATAGGAACTTCGGGGATGGGGGTTAAGGTTAATACTGTGGGTGTGTCCGATATTAACTCTTGTTCTATTCCAGATCATTTGAAAAATCTTTTTGAAAAATCGACACACGGTAAAAGCAAAGTTGAGAAGAACGCTGTAACACAATTACTGAATAAATATAGTGACACCTTCTCAAAAGACGAATGGGATATCGGACTAACCAACTTGGCCGAACACCCAATAGACACAGGGGATGCTGCGCCCATTAAACAAAGACCTAGACGTGTTCCGCTAGCCTTTGCTAATGAAGAGAAAGCAGCCATTGATGATTTACTTAAAAAGGGTGTGATACAAAAAAGTACATCTCCATGGGCCAGTCCAATTGTGTTTGTACGCAAAAAATCTGGAGCAGTAAGACCTTGTGTAGACTACAGAAAAGTGAACACACTAGTTAAGCCGGATGGATTCCCACTCCCTAGAGTTCAAGATTGTCTGGATGCAGTTGCAGGTATGAGTCTATTCAGTTCATTTGACTTAACTAGTGGATATTTCCAGATTCCTTTACGAAAGGAAGATATACCAAAGAGTGCATTCACTTGCAAATATGGTCTCTTTGAGATGAAGAGGATGCCATTTGGTCTAAGTAACAGCAGTGGCACATTCCAAAGAACTATGGAACTAGTGCTTCAGGGTCTACAATGGCAGACTTGCCTAGTTTACATAGATGACATTATTGTATTTGGAGCAAACTTTGAGGAACATATACAGAGAGTGGACGAAGTATTAGACAGAATAAAACAGGCGGGTCTGAAACTGCGGCCAGACAAGTGCCACATGCTCCAAACTGAAGTGGTATTCTTGGGACACATAGTCTCAAAAGAGGGTGTACGACCAGACCCCACAAACATTGCAAAGGTTGCTGAATGGCCTAGGCCTGTGACACCCAAACAAGCAAAGCAGTTTGTAGCCACCGGTTCCTACTACAGGCGCTTCATCAAGGACTTTGCAAAAACCGCAAGGCCGCTTAATGAACTAACAAAAAAGGATGCTAGCTTTGTTTGGACCAATGAATGTGAAGCCGCATTTATGACTCTAAAAACTAAATTGACAAATACTGATGTAATGGGATATCCACTTAACGAGGGCGGTGAGTTTTATTTAGACGTGGATGCTTCAGGGGTTGGAATAGGTAGTGTTCTTTCACAAATGCAAACAGGTCAAGAAAGAGTAATCGCTTATGCCAGCAGGTCTCTTAATAAGGCGGAACGCAACTACTGTGTTACTGAGAGAGAACTGCTGGCGATAGTATATTTTGTTCAGTACTTCCGGCAATATCTTCTTGGGCGTAAATTCATTGTCAGGAGTGACCATCAAGCTCTTGTCTGGCTTTTCCATCTGAAAGAACCTAATGGAAAGATAGCCCGGTGGATTGAGATACTGGCAGCATTTAACTTTTCAATTGAATACCGGCCCGGCAAATTGCAGCCACACTGTGATGCCCTGTCCAGGTGTGACAACCCGAGGGATTGTGATTGCAGCCAGGTGGACATGAGTGAGCCATTAAAGTGTGGACCTTGTAGTAAATGCAGGCGGAGGGCGGAAATTATGGTGCTAAATTGGGAGAAAGTGAGGGAGACACAAACAAATACTGAAGAGATAGATTCAATGGAGGACAGAGGAAACCAACAGTCAGACTCAAGGGAGAGCAAATATGACTTAGTGGACAGCCAGCCTGAAGTACGAGATAACCAGCTAAGGGAAGTAACCTCACAGGAACCTGTAGCCGGTACGAGTAATGACTCCACTAGTTGGGAAATTGTTGGTGTAGGAAGGACAACGGATGAACTAAGGGAAGGTCAACTAGGAGATACAGCTATTAAGCCAGTTTTGGAGGCTAAAGAGTCTAATGAGAAACCAGGGAAGGAGAAGGTAGAAAGTATGAGTGCCGCGTCCAGGCACTATTTACTGCTATGGGATCAGCTGAATGTTGTAGATGGAGTGTTGGTTAAAGAGTTCACAAAAAAGGACGGATCAGGGACATATGGACAGATTTTGATCCCAGAAAGTGCGAAAAGGGAGATAATGCGGGCTATGCATGGAGGGCCAATGGCAGGGCACATGGGGACCAAGAAAACTAAGGCTAAGATTTTACAGA
>JAFMSR010001540.1:22500-26899 GCA_022818135.1 Saxidomus purpurata
TAAATATCATTTTTGATATTTATTTAAACAAATAGATATTTATTAGAATTTTCAAGTAAGAGCTATGCAGCATTATTAAAGCAGAACTTTGTGAATTACTTTATTAATAGCTTTGGTCCTGTATCGTTGACAGAATCCTCGAAGTTTATCGTGGTTTTGTAACCATACCAGTTTCTTGTACGCGTATTTTTATGCGGATCGTCACTTTGGTCTTGTGTAAAACATGGTATTTATTTATTGTTGGCAATATTTAAATTCTAGTCATACTTGTTGATATTTATAATCCCTGCAGGGGAATAAACAAATAATATTCTTATTTAGTTTTGTCTTCCTCCTCCCTTTGCTAAACTTAGTGTTTAACGTTATACGCCCTCTGGAGACCAGTCCTTTATTTAATTAAAATCCTATCTGAGCAGCTGATGAGACCAGTACTATTGAAACGATAGATCTATACTGCAATCATAGTCTACCCTCAGTCTTAGAGTCTGCATCACATTAACAGTCTACACTGCAAGGCAACTTGCGTCACGTCATGGTCTACATTGTTAATTAGTTAGTTCTACATCTACAGTCTACGTTAGACCACGGTATCTACACCACTCAGCAGTATAGACTTATCTATAGAGACGCTGCAGTCATAGTCTGCAATACAGACTTAAAGGGCCAGGTTTTGTACGGTGCAGACCCGGTTTACCTAGGTTGGAGTGCTACATCTGCAGATTTAGTCTCTGCAGATTGAGATATCCTGTCTCCTCCACACAATACAAAGTATTTGAAGTATAGTGTTGTGGGGTCGGGTGAATCTTATATTGAGTAACGCTACCGATATTTACAATTGACACTACCAGCTCGCAACAGTACACTCTAATAACAATCTTTGCAGGCCTAATTTGATCTCTAACGACTTTTCAGTAAAAAAACAAAAATAATATCAAACGGGGAATGCCACGTACCAAAAACGCAGCCTCCCCAAAACGAGCCCCACAGCACCCAGAAGTGCACACCACCAACAAACACGCACGCACGCACGCACGCACGCACACACTAGCATACAAAGTTTTGAAAGCCATATTTTTTCATATATGAGAAAAAAGGTTATAAAAGTGTTTGTGTTCCCAGAGTTGAAAGTATAGCTGCAAATAGGAAAAGTTACAGAGGTCATGGTGGTGTTTGTTTATTCATAAAAGAATCCATTTCAAATGGTGTTCATGTCTTAGAAAAAGATAAACAAGGTTATATATGGGTGAAACTAGACAAATGCTATTTTAACATGGAATATGATATTTGTTTGTGTTTCGCATATATTCCCCAAAGTGAATCTGTATATTTTAAATCACATGACATTGGTTTGTTTTTAAAAACTTGAAAAAGATGTAAACAAATACTCAAAGTATGGCAAAACTTGTATCATTGGAAATTTAAATGCGCGGAGTAGCAATCGTGACGATTTTATTGAACCAGTTGATTTATTTGATAATTATTCATATACTTTAGATACAGAATTAGTGGAGTGTTCATTTATTACTGAGAAAAGAATTATCGAAGATAGTATACGTAATTCATCAGGGTTGAAATTATTAGATATTTGTAAAAGCACTGATTTGAGAATATTAAATGGTTGGGTTGGTGATGACCGTAACATTGGGCATTTTACATTTTTATCAAATATCGGTAGAAGCGTCATAGATTATGCTCTCGCTTCGTTTCATTTGTTTCCAGTTATAAGTAATTTTATTGTACATGATATGTTTTCATTTTCTGCACATGTACCCAAAACACAAATGTATGCAAAAATCTAGTGAATGTAAACTTGTTTGGGATATTAATAATACTGATCAGTACAATAATTTGTTGTTAAATGAATCACAGAACTTGAACAATTTTGTTTCAAATATTATTTCATCTGATGTCACAGTAACTGAAGGTATCAATACATTTGGAAACATACTGTATGAAACCGCATTAAAGTATTCGGTGTAAACAAAGTGTACACTTGTAAAAACAATACAAAGCGGACTAATCCGTGGTTCACGGGTGATTGTCATTCTGCAAAATCTGAATTAAATCGTGCAAATAAGATGTACATTGGAAAATGATTGTGTGGTAATCGGTAAACGACGTTATTATAGAAAAGTTAAGAGAATTGCTAAAACATCATATATAAATAAACAGAAAGCTGATTTACATAAAGCTGCAAAAGATAGTCCTAAAAGATTTTGGGATCTGATAAGAAAATACAGGATAAATCGAAAACAAATAATAATTTTACTGCAACTGATTTTTATGAACATTTTAAAAAATTATTTAGCAGTGATATTGTATACATTGACCGAGACGTAGAAAATGTAGTTAATCAGGATGAATTTGACATTAATGCTATAAACCAATTAGATTGTGACTTTACGGTTGATGAAGTGAAAATGCTATTGGAAATATGAAACGACAAAAAAGTGCTGGTGTAGATTGTTAATCCCAGAAATATTTATAGATTCTAAACATATCTTGTTTCCAATTTTATGCAGAATGTTTAACTATATATATATTAACGGTGTTTATCCGGAATCTTGGACAAAGAGCATTTTAGTGCCAGTTCCAAAGAAAGGTGATCCAAATGATGTTGACAATTACAGAGGCATAATGTTAACAAGTTTTTTTTTTCAGAAATATTTTTCACAGCTACTAGATAACAGAGCCAGAAAATTCGTTGAAGACAATAAAATTTTAACAGAATGTCAACTTGGCTTTAGACAAAAACGAAGTACTGCTGATTGTATATTTGTCTTACAGTCTCATATTAATAAAGTAATACAACACGAAAGAAAAAAAATATACTGTGCATTTGTGGACATCAAAAAAGCTTTCTATAAGGTATATAGGAGTGGAATTTGGTTTAAACTTATGCAATATAATTTATCTTCAAAATTTGTCAAAATGCTAATGTATATGTATAGTTCTGTCAGAACATGTGTTAGAGTAGATGGTAATCTTACTGATTATTTCGACAGCTATATGGGAGTAAAACAAGATGAAACGTTGTCTCCCTTGTTATTCATACTATTTATAATGACATGGAAAAATATATATGTTAGATGATAGTGCTGATGTAACACCATTAGATGAAATGCAAATATTCATGCTATTGTTGATACCGAACTGTTTTCTTATTCAGCCAAGGGGTTACAAACTTTATTAAATAAACTCAAGTCATATTGTTTGAAATGGAACATAATTGTGAACACATCTAAAACAGTTGCTATGGTTTGTAAATAGGAAACAGACATGAAAACGTTGATTTTTTATTATGACAATGTTAAACTAAATATTTTTAATAAATTGTGTTTGCAAATGGTAAATATTACACTGCCCAAAGATCCTTATCAGAGCAAGCACTACGTGCTTTATTTACATTGAACTCTATATTTGATGTTGTACCGCTTTGCGTTACCGAAAAACTGAAGTTATTTGATTCAGTGATTTTACCTATCTTAAATTAGGGTTGTGTGATATGGGTATTCCATAAAGCCCCAGATATTGAAAAAGTATATATAAAATTTCTTAAACAAATATTACATGTTAGATATCAAACCGCTAATGCATCTGTATACGGTGAACTTGAAAAGGTACATTACATGCTGACATATTCATTTTACCACAATATACTGTATTTAAATTGTATAAAATTATTCAAAATTAGGCCTTGTGCAAAATTTGACACTGTGAGTAAGGTGTAAAATGTAGTATTTATCTTTAAATTTTCTAAAAAGGAGAATATGAATGAAAGGCATAGGATAAAAAGAAAGTGAGAAGAAATGATTCAGGAGTTAGTTTCAATTTTCGACCACGCTACTGTATAGATAAAAAATATAAGAAACATTAAGAAGCCCCTACTCAGTTCAAAGAGCTAAAATCGTCTGCTTGCTATTGTGATTCATTCACACTTGTGTTAATTTTACCAACCTCCAGCTTAATTAACAGGTAGTTTAGAGGCCTCAAGTTACTTCTGCACACAACAAATACTACCAGCTAGAGGTGCCCCTTTTACTTAGGGTCCGTTTCGAATATTATATCCAATTCGTTTATTAGGTCGAAGAGGATAACCATTCTATTTTAATGGCATTTTTCATTATTGGGCATGTTGGGTGCACATTTTTTGACATTGTACAGGTTTTTCTTGACATTTATTTCATCGCTGTAAGTAAATTTCAATTATTTGACAAGAAACTGAAGAGATTGATTGAACATAGTTACTGTCTCACTTTTGAAGTACGTAAATAGTTTTAAATAGGAATTACAGACGTTTCTGCCCCATGAGTCATGACATTTCTGCACAAAGACGTTTCGGCGCCGACGTGTCGCCTCTATTGATGTCTTATGACACTTCTGTCTCGTCTCTCAAATT
>JAFMSR010001541.1:0-26885 GCA_022818135.1 Saxidomus purpurata
GTTGTTGGTAAAATAAATTCTGACCTCTAATGTTAACCAAGTAGTATAGCCAATGAATGCGTACAGTAAGTCACAGCAGAAGACTTGTATGGAACAAAAAGACAGCAACTAGAACAGTTTCGCTCTATCATCATGTGGAGTATTGAACAGCTTGTCATTCGCCGTTCACCTAACTTTTAGTTCTCGGGGTTTCACGTGCGAAACACGCCATGGGTGATTTTAAACTGGTAAAATGCAAAGTACCTAACAAAATCTTTCGTCTACGTTTAACTAAAGCGATCACTAATAAGTAATAACCTATAAGAACATGGTTATTTTCGACTATATGCAAAGAAAAACAGACAAATGCTTGGAAGAATTCATGATTTACAACATCTCAGTCATACTTGGCAATGTCAGAATCTAACGTCATCTTTTAAATGTTTTTTTTTCTAACACATATTACATGGACCAGATACTTTTTCAGACTGATCTGTGTCTAGACATTTCAGACATACACACTGACCTTTCACGTCAATGGACAGGTGGCATTATTTTTCTTTTTCTCTTAATTTTCTCTTTAAGAGAGGGGGCTAGTTTTACAGATTGTGGGCGATCAAACACACCGTCCATGTTCTCCGGTGATGATTTGTAAGTTTTTATGATTTCCAGTTGTAACAACTGTCCAGACAAACCGTTCACCTCTTGTTCAAGTTGGTCTAAATTGTCCGTAAAGTTTTCAAGGTCAGTTTTCAGGGCCCCGTATGATTGTTCGTTGGTTTCAAGTTTCACTGCTAGTATATCTTTTTGCTGGGCCTTCTCTTGTATTTTAGTATGAACACTGTTTAAATCCCGTTCAAGGCTTTTCAAGAATTCTTCCAATTCTCCCACCTGTTTCAACAGTCTTTGCCTTTTCAACTGCAAGTTATAATTCTTCTTGGTCTGTGAAAGTGTTATTTTTAGAAAGTCGACCATACTTTCTTTTTGAGATTTCTCCCCACATTTCGATTCCATTTGCTGTTTATAAATGTTAAACGTTTGTTCTAACTGATTCAGATCTGCTTCTAGTTTCTGCAACTTTTCTTTATTGTTATGTAACATAATGTTTGCAGATTTCACAGACTTTTCGAACTTTTTCATCTTCTCTTTCTGCACTTTCAGAACTTCAACTCGTTTCTTTGCCATTGTTCTTGTTTCGCGAATGTAATCATTGATTTCATACATGTAACGCTCATCTCTGTCAAGCCAAACGAACGCGGCAGATAACATTGCCTCTACCTTTTCCGTTAGGTCCGGAAACAGCCGAAGAATAGGAAAGGCTTTGAGATCGCATGCAACGAGGATACCTTCGGTGAATTTCGTGTGAGAAAATAAATCTTGATGTATCCCGTTAGAGAAACTCTGGATCAGTTTAAAAGTGCTGTCCAGCTGTTCTTCAATTTCTTCCAGGTAATTTTGCACTTCCTCAGTATACCTTACCGATACATCCAGATGAATGTCGGTATTATTGTAACTGATGCAGTTCCCCCGCAGACGATCCACAACACTAGTTTTGAACTTACTCACGAGCACCTTTATACTCTCCATTGTACTTTTCATGTTCTCCCAGAATTCTGTCAGAAATGTTATCTCGCCATTGTCTACCTCAAGCTTGTCCCTGAGTTGGTTCAACAATGACACAAGCTCCATTTCACTATCGACCACTGTTAACTTGACATTCTTTCTCCTAAGATCGTTGTTAGCCTGTAGGAATTGTTCATTACATTGTACAAGATACTTTTCATAGTTCTCTTCTTCAGCTTCATCGCACTGGTAAAATCCAAGCTTTATTTGCGTCAGCTCCTCCTCGGTCTCTTTAACTTTTAGTCTTATGAACTCGATACTCTCAAGGTATGCCCTTTGAAGACCAGCGCGAACGTCAGACAATAGAGCGGGGGCCCTTGCTGTGTCATCGCCACTCTGAAAATATACAAACATGTTAGAGTCTAAAATATGTGTTTAATTTTCATAACAACAACGCACTGTCTCTCCTCATTACATCTACCTCACACTCTCTAACTCTGTCATTCTCCCTCATATCTATCTCCACCCATTCTTTGCTCATATGTTTCATGACAAAGTCAACTGATCTTTAAACTAGACATTTGCAAACAAATGCAGTTTGATATATCGAACCATCAATGGCAGATACTACCTTAGTAGCTTCCATTTTGCCCTTATATGTCCCTTAATCTCCGATAAGCGGTGTCCCTACTCATACGCTCATATTAACCAACATATATTTTTTAGTCTTATCTATTTTCTACACTCCGTAGTCTGGTACTTCATGATTTTGGCAACACAGAGCTAGGAGTACACGTGTACTTGATGTTGTTTTTCCAGACATTGACTTAGCACTAGCCGCATGAAGTTACATTTGTTCCAATCACACGAGACTGTGCTTCCTCGTTAATATTTAAGCCATGGTTTGTTTAAGAACACTTAATGCTATATTCAGTATTTATTTTGGGTGGGAGGGTAAGTGGTGGGGGAAAAATACGACTATCTGCTAACCTCTCGGATTTGAAACCCCGCTTGAAGAACGCGGAGCCGGATGCGACTCATTCCGCAACACTATCGAGATAGAATAAAGTGTCGTAAAAACGTCATGAAGTGTTTGTTTCCGCTATCAGGTAGCAGATTCTTAACTTACAATACCTGGCCAACTTTGTTTAAGCTTTTACTTTATCAGAAACCGTTTTACAAACGCTCAATGTTTTTACATTTAGAGGATTAAAGGGTTCCGAACAGCTTGATCCGGGACGACAAGATACTTCAAAAACGACAAACAGATGACAACACTGAATGTGGACCACAGATCGTTATAAATCACTCGATGTTGAACATTTCTCAATTAGTTGTTAGATCTAAGCAATTCTTGAGGGCCTTCTGAAACAAACTTTAACCAGGACTGATCGATAACTTTGTAGCTGGCTTAAAATGATTTAAAGGGGAAAAGCCTGATGAAGAAACCCAGAACAAAAATGATCAGTCAATCGATGTCAAGGTAAACAAAACACAACTTGTGAACCGTATATCTTTAGAAATTTAAGATGCGTATTTTAGGTGTACATTTTTCACAAATGAATTGTGCAAATAAAATAAAACGGGTCAGAGATCGATTCACACAAACTGCTTTGTTAACCAATACTACGATTTAGATCCATAATTTTAGAGAAATTTCATCTGCCTTAAGTTGAACTGAAGAATCTAGCATAGCTGTGTTTGATGGCCTACTTCATGGCTAATTAATAACCTGTACATAATGAAGGATTCATTGTGAAACCTGATATTTATAACCCATCACTCATATAGGGTAGGCAAACAGAATTCCTGTGCAAATATTTTGATATCCTTAAATAGGGGGTAATTATTGCGGATAGGAAGTCATTCAGAAAGAAGAAACTCTCTTAAACACTGCATTGAGCTTTCCCGTCAATTTCCTATCAGCCGTCTTTATAATAACATACGTTCTGTTTGGACTATGACTTAAGTTATAAAGTTGATCATGTGGTCAATATTACATACAACTATGTGGAGACAGAGTATGGAGACAGAATATTTTACATGTTTCAAATTGTTGTACAAACAATATTTTGTATGTTACATACAGACCAACTTTCCGTTATCTCTATGCCATACAAATAATACCCTAGTGTAAAATTACAAGGAAAATCTCCAGTCATCCAACCAACAAGGTAAACTGGGAACAATTACATGCACTGCATGCTTATTTCATTAAAACTTCCCTGAACAAGGATAACCAAGGCCACATCAAATACTAGACGTGAAGGCTACTGTATAAACTTGAAACGTGAAATGAAACAAATAATATTGAAACTCAAGACATTTCTTGCACAGTGCCTTTACACCTGCTTCACTATGGCCTTGAAAACTATGAGGATATGTCGAAATAAAATGTGTACATTAAATCTATCAAATATATCAATTATTGATTTCATTTGCTTAATAGTTTCTATACTTTCGACCAACTTACATATTTATAAACTAACGGGTTAATGCGGATTAGAACTAATCGGATCACCTCGACATTTATCATTACAACAGCGAAGATGTACGAGCAATAGTACAAAACAAGGCAAACACTCTTAAAAGATATAAATCGGTGTGAAGCATAATAAAACACACACCATTCCGGGACATAAAATAGCAATGATCACGCATGTTTGTTTTTGCTAAGACTCTCCGGTATGCGTTGCTAACGAGTCATATCACAGCTGCTGTTGTTTTATGTAGCTCTATGTACACGTATTTTAAATTAAAATAATTGCGGAAGTACAGGGAACTTGATGACCAAAAAAACACCAATAAATGATCTTGAACAGTGTGGGATGGTGTATCTGTAGAATTGAAACTGCTCTCTTACATTTTTTATTAAATGAAAAACTTGTTCGTTCGAAAATACAAGGAAATATTACGTTCAGTGCTGATCTGCACTGAATCAGTTCGAACATTTTGAAAATTACTTAATATTATGGTCAACCAATTGAATCAATTTGCTAAATCGAGTTCTAAAGTATGTAAAGCTTTGAAAAAAGTACCAAACTTTATGAGAATAAACATAAGTCGGTAATCAAGGCTAGATTTTAAATGGCAAGATATTCCTTTAACCATTACAATTTCAAATTTATCCTTTGTATAGCCAATATTGACTTTAAAATTGTAATCATAAAAGTTCAATGTGAAGACGGCAGGATCATTTTACGTTTATCTTTCTCAAACAAGCATTGATCTGGCGCTCTGTTACAAGTAGATATTGAAGGGTTTGAGTAACAGCCAAATCAAGAATGACACATCGATTCAGATGTATCGAGATAAATGCCTAAATCATTCCTAACTTCTTAAAATATTGCAATAACTTAAATCCCCTTTGAGTTCAAATGACACTACCAAACTATGTATTTTTACATTGCCGTTTAAATGAATTCGGAACGTTGTAATGACTTTGCCAGTAGGTTTATGTACTAATAATAGGTAGAAAAACTACCTGTACATATACCAAATTAAAAGAGAATTGCACAACATTATCACACAAAAGGAACACCACAAAAGCTAGATTTCGTCCTAGGATTGTTTCTGTATGAATGTCCATGTATGGGCGGTATTTATTTTAGGTGCCATTTGAAACCGTGACAAATGAATGAACTCGGGACCTTCCGTTCCTTAAGGGCTGCTGTCCTTACTATATGACACTCAGGAAGAATGTATGAGTGTCTAGTATCAGTAACAGAAAAAAAGAATCACGCAAAAATGACAGAAAATGTTACAATATAATATAGTGTGTTTTGCGTATTCTTAGTCCATATACTGATTACTGATACAATGTATATGGAACAGTGGGACAATGTACATCGCAGTTGAACTGGTTTAGAAAGAGACAGACAGAGACAGAGACAGAGATGGGAGACCTCTAAAAATATTTATTTGGTGAATGTAATAATTTCATGAAATTTAAAACCTGTTGTTGTAAGGCTGTACAACCCTACATATGTCACGCGTACGACGTGGCAGAACAATTAGGTTACCCAATCGCAGTAAACTCGCAGAATGAAATGGAGGCGTTGTGGCACTTTTTGACATAGAAAGTATGAAGATGTGACTGACTGCGAGGAAGTAAAATATAGTTTCATAAAGAACACGCCCAGGCAAGAAAACTGACATAAACTGCGTAACCGATGGGATGACACAAAACTGGCATCGAAAAACTGGGAATCCAAAAGGTAAGCAGAGAAACTATTATGTATAAAAATGTAGCATGTTCTATCATGACCGAGCAAACATAAAAATGGAAATGAGACTGAAAGTGAAACTATGTTACTGATTAAATTCATACCAGTCCAGTCTATAGTCTTACATTACAATAAGGTATTTTTATTTTAAATGTTTTATCAAATGCTTTTTACATTGATAAATAACTTTTACTGTTTTAGTCATACCATATCTCTAGAATATGTTTTGTTCTTATATCTTTAAAATCTTGCTACTGGTAGAATATGTTAAGTTGTGATCCATACGTAAGAACGATCATTATTCTAAATATGTTATCATCTTGAAGTGAAGCAGAGACAAAAGTCGGACATGATCTATGTCTCTTAGTGAAGTTATCTTCAATACTATTATTCTATAGTTGTTACTATGTTGACTGACTTATAAATACAATTTATCTAGTGAGACTCGTCTCGGAAAAGGTGTCATTTATAGGTCCAGGTATTTGAAGGTGACTGTTTGAATTTTACAGGATTTTATATTTCTTAACTTGGAAAATAAAGTTTTGATTTCCATAAGTTATGATATGAAACTTACCGTCCGACTGCTGTCCGATCTTTGTGTATCCATTACTTCAAACTCCTAAACTCATTTTTTATATATTCCTTCTATATCTAAAGCCATGATCTATGTTGTATTTTTACCCGAAAAAAACTTTTTAAAATAGAATAATTCCACATTCATTAAACCATTCTTCAAAGTATTACTCCCATTTTGTTAATTTTCTTGTATTTGTATTTCAACTATTCAAGCAACTTGGTAATCAGTTAATACGATTTCAACAGCTAACTAAAACACGGTGCTATGCGCCTTTCTTTACCAACTATTTAAATCTAATTTCTCTTTTGTCGATGAATGCGCGTATAAACCCCGCATACAATAGAAATCTCATTTAAAGCGGAATTGCCTTCCCCTCCGATACAAGGTCATAAAGCAACCAAAACAAATATCCGAAAATTTCTCCTTTTTTCTTTTCATGAGATATGTGTAAATTCCTTTTTTCTTACAACCGCGGTGTTAGTCTTTGAACACGTCAAATGGTAATTGTAGTCTATACAAAGTATATTATCGTTACAGCTTATCAACGTTCGTTGGGAGAAATATTTAGTTTCAATTTTTATTAAGGCAGATATCGAACGTTAGACTGCATGAGATATTTACAGTGGAGAGTAAACAAACGATCTGATATTAAAACGGACAACTTAAAAGTCCATTTAATCGTATGGTAATCTTATCAAAGATAATAACGGTAGCCAAGAAGATACGAGTGCACGAGAACTGTGCACGAGTACAGGGTACAGCACGAATACAGGGTACAGCAGGTACACCAACGTACAAATGTACTTGTTCTTTTCCGTTTCCACTATACAACATCAAGTTTTGCTGACACGATGTGTAATTTAACAAGGTTAAAAACATTTTCCGACATAATCTGGTACTGACCAAATGTTACATATATCTAACATTTCCACGAAATAACAGCTGCATGTATATAGTTGTCTGTGAGGCATTTTGTTCTAACTATGTAGATCTCAAAGAGGGGTTTCTGTTCTGGACCATAATATTTAGATTTGAAAAATTAACATGTGTAAGAAATGAGACTGTCCGAGAGTCCTGGTAAACAGTCTGCAGCAACATCTCAGAATATTATAAAACGCTATATCTAACTTAAAATTAAAGTCCAAGGACCACATTGACAACAAGCTCTTATTTAACCAAGAAAGACGCTTTACCGGCGGAAATGAGCTTTATTAATACCAAAATCATTCATAACTTTACTTTTAAATCGATGTGCATATTAGAAATGTAAAGCATTATTTTTTTTCAATGATATTGCAAAAAATAAAAAAAGAATCATGGCAACTCTTTTTCGTGAAAAAGCGACTTGAATACAAAAGAAATGAATATGTCAACATTGTTTTAGAGTGAATAGAACATGGTTCTATCATTATCCTATCAGTATATTTGTTTTAAATTTCAGTTAATTAAAAAAGATCCTTGGACTTTTAAAAAGAGGGCCATAAAGATCTGTCGAAAACATTTTTGAAATCTGCTTGCAAAACTGTTAAAAAATTCAAATTTCATTGCTGTAGCTGCAAAACAAAAACAGTACATCAACAGGTCAATATCAACGTACTTGGTGACCTTAATTCTGATCCATGGTTTATTAGTTTCGATCTTGACTTTGAATTCATCAAACCAAACAGTCTTAATAATTTTCACAATATTTTGGGGAAATGTGGCTTCTAGAGTATTCACAAGGTTTTTGTTTGATTTGACCTGGTGACCTAGTTTTGACCCTACGTGACCCATTTTGAAACTTGTCACACAATTCATCAAGGCAAATATTCTGACATATTTTCATTATGATAGAGTGTCAAATGCGTCCTTTTGAATATTCACAAGTTTTTCTATGATTTGACCATGTGACCTAGTTTTTCACCCAATGTGACCCAGTTTCAAAGCTGACCTACAGTTTATCAAAATAAATATTCAGACAAATGCTCAAGAAATTTGGGTACTAAATTTCAATTCTAATGTTCACAATTTTTCTATTATTTGACCTAGTGACCTACTTTCAAATTTGGTGATGGTAGCCTATAATTTCACAAGGGTGTTTTTTACTATTTAACCTTGTGACCAAGGTCTTGACCCCACGTGACCTTGCTTCGACTTTGGTCTAGAAATCACCAAGACAAACATTTTGACCAATGTTCATGATGATTGTGCCCGGGATTCAATGTGACATCTATCGAGTTCACAAGGTTTTTTCTTCAATTTGTCCTTGTGACAATTTTGATCCAACGTGACCCAGTTTCAAACTTGTCTACCGAGACAAACATTCTGAGCAATTTCATGATGATTGGACTTAAAACATGGCCTCTGAAGTGTTCACAAGGCAGACAATCGCAATAGCTAGCTCGCCTTGGAGCACTTCAACTTTTATTACAGCAATATACTACAGTAATCATCTTGCGTTCGCGAAGTGTTAACAAATTATCTTGATACGTACTTGTACACCACTTAATTATCTAGTTACTACGGAAACGTATATATGTCACGATTTTAGCTAGTTGCTAATTATGTTATTGTGCGATATTATGTCATGAATCAATTTTTCCTAGACTTGTGACAATGATTACTCTTTAAAACACAATGTTTTACATAGGGCAATATTATTGAATCATAATGCGTTAATAGTGTGCGTTAATATTATTCGCATACAGAAATATATCAGTCTTAAACCATTACTCATTCTGGCGTCAATGTCTCAACAGTATCCCGAAATGGTTACTTAAGTCTGGTACTTATACGTAACGCTCGATATTCATATAAACATGCGAAAAAATTACCGAATGTTTTCACATTGAAATAGTAAATAGCACGTAGCAACTAGCAAATGGTGGCGTATATGCCTTTCAGTAAGTTACTGTTTGTGAATTAAAACAATAAGATAGCTAAGAAGTTAACTAGTTAACAATTCGTGAGTGAGATACATTATACTGTAAAATATTTCTTCGTGTTAAGATATTTATCTTACTTGGAGAATGTGCGAATATGTAACTAAATCACCTGATAGAAGAAATTCGCGTATATTAAGTGGAACACAAACATAAGATAATTAACTTACGGTAGAAATATGCCACCACAGAGTGGTCTTAAATCAAGAAACAACTGTTGAAGTATTACAAACTGTTCTTTTTAACAGTACATGATTTGGAATAGCAAGTAAGCAAAATTGCACAACAGGGCTTATTCCGTTTTTGCTTTTTTGTTTGTTGGTTTCACCGACCAAATTATGGTACTGTTGCCAAAATGTGTGCCTTCAAATACGAAGATGTGTGTATTCTTCCCACCTTCAGCAGTATAAGTCGTGTATGAAAACCAGTCTCAGAATCTCAAATCTAAGATGTATTGAACCATTTTTATTGACTGCCTGTTTGCCTGCCTTAATTGATTTCCTGGGCATCGGCCAAACAATCTAGCTTTGACTGATCAAATAAATTTGCACATTAATAAACCGTACGATACACAGATACTAACTTGATTATATTTTAGATATACAGCTATTGTTTCTATTATACTGGCACCGCTCTGTATACAAATATAGTTGGCAAGTACCGAAGCGCACCTAATGCTCTACGTAACGAGGTAACGTCGTTTTCTAAAGACTTTAAAGCCATAATAACAAAATATAACAATAGCTATTTGCGCATGGCCTCTTTATTTTTCATCTTAACATTGCAAGTTTCAAAAAGTCTAAGAAATAGCCTAGCTGATCAAACAAAATATAAACACATTTAAATGTTAAAATACCGTCGTTTATGGATAGGACGTACTAGTGCGCAGTGGTTTTTCACGAGCTCACAACTGTTCAACAATCAGTTTCACGAACGGACGAGTTCAGCTTAAACTCGAAGTATTTTAAAACTGTTAAGATGAAGTGGCCTCAGACGCGACGGTGGTTTCCTCATAATTAACTTTCATGTCTGATAACATAACCAGAAAACCCGACCGCCTGCTTATAACTGTATTTTAACAAAATGACTTGATCATTTTCTAGTGTACAAGTTAGTGCTTAACTGCCAAATGCACACGTGATGTATTTAAGAGATAAAATTCATTAAGTATGAAATCTTAACACTAATTAGAAATCACAAAATATATGATGGCTGACATTTCATGACGTATATTTGCATAATCACATACCGTTGACGCGGACGTATCGGCAAGATCCGCTACATCTACTTTTATAGTTGTTTCAACTTGAGATGTGTCAAGTACTTCATCTGTATTTTCTTCAACATCATCCAAAATATCCAACACCTTCTCTTCAGTCAGTTGGTTGAGTTTTGTACGTTCTTTTGAAGTCTTCTTTTTATTTTCCACTTTGTTTGCTTCACATTCTCTAATTCTTCTCTTCTTCCGTTTTCCAGATCTGTCGGAATATATCGTAGCCGCTCTATCAGTGTATACAGGTGTCCCGGACATGGTTTTACCCTGGTACTTAATGCTTGGTTGATATCGCAACATCTTCTACACCTTTCAGAAGCTCCTCATCACCACGTAACTCCTTTGTACAAACTAAACAAAATGTTTCCTCTCAGTCTGCAGTGACAACATTCTACAGTGATCAAGGTCAACCAGGCACATACCCTTAGACACAAAATCCACTTAACATAATCCTGATTGTCCGTTTCGCCTGTATTACATCTTTTTACGAAAATCCATTTCACAAATAAAACCCATTGCCTTATTGCATACACGTCTTACATCGCGCACAGTTAATCCAACAGTAGTCTTATTAATATCTGAATGCCTTGATTTGTAAACCTATATTTTATTCTATGTCCGATCCGTAAGAACAAAAACCACCCGATTGCTCAGTTGAATCTTTTCATGACATCAATTGGAATATTGTCACGTGACATAATTAACTGCGTATTAAATGTCACATGATGAAGCAAAAAAAATATGGCGACAATTAAATCAAGCACAAAACATTACAAGAATTTCCGAAAATGTCAATATCTTATTAATCAGACGTAGGATACTCGTCTTTATCAGATGAAATCAATACACATTACAGAAGAAACAATTACAGCTGCAAGCAAATCACGGAAGTTGTTTCAGGAACTGATGTAGGTGGAAACACGCCGTGTAATCATATTAAAATATTCAACACATCCCGTCGTTAATATGCAAGTTATCCATCTGTTGTTGTACCAGTAGAAATATTTCAATTAATAGCTTCTCATTAAACAAGATCCACCGACAGGAACATATGAAAACAACACGGGTGTCATCATAAAACACAAATCAGATCTTGTCTTTTATGTAAGAAACATTCAAAATTACAGCTCAGTTTTCTGATTTACAAAATAAATATATTCAGACTGTACAAATCTTTATTAGTTTGATCCCCATGGGAGACTTTGAAGAAAGAATTCAAACCCAATTGTCCTAGTTGGTTGCAACATCAAGGGCACCATTATGGTTCTAGTCTACCTTGTATAAATATTTGCCCTTAAACCATTCAAAGATTAATTTTCCGTATCTAGAATTGAAGAGGATCGGCTGTACATTTACATTATAAAGTGTTTATCTTGGCCTCGGTCGAGAAATAAGAAAATAAGAACTATTACCAAGTTGAGCAGTTTCAAGTGCTGGTTATTTGTCATGTCGTATTTCATTCGAGATAATTTTTATGGGTAAATATGATTTCCGAATACAGCTACAGAGATACTTGACACACAGTCGATACCGTATACCATAAAACACAAGAGCGCTATAACATGGATAAATCATTTGTTAATGATCTGGTATCACTTGAACAAACCAGTTTTCCTTGCTTGTTTATGTTTACGTTGATATTTTGAATGATGGCATTGAACTGTGGCAGATACAGAACGCTGTCACGTGTGACACCATACAAGAACAGATTTATCTTTAGGTAGCAATTGTCATTACAACTCACTCACAGCAAATCAACTCACGGACATACCTAAACCGACATGCTTTATGACACAGTAGCAGTCATAGAAGACATATCAAGGAACAAGTCTCCAATTCCAGAAGATAAATTGGTAAAAACTTTTGACAAAGGCAGCAGATAACAGAAAACGGACAAACCTTAACTGATAGGCTTTAAGACACAGTAGCAGTCATATAGGACGTAACAAGGAAAACGTCTCCATTACCAAAAGATAAATTTGTAAAATATTGACAAAGGCAACAACCTATGATAATAGAAAACGGGCAAAGGGTTTCTGAACACAAAACAAACCAATAGAAAAGAATTAGATTGGTATCATAAAGGCAAATTCGTACTGCTGTACAAGTTAATGTTTCTGGCGTCAGTGCATTAAGTGTCTACCATATAACGGTGCGTGAAAGGGATAAAGCGTGTCCTCTTTCGTCTGTCCTTTCCGTTGTGTGAATAATAAAAAGAACTGAGCAGCATAAGGATAGCTCGGACAAACTCGGAGCATTTTTAAGAAGCTGCAAAGTTCTGGTTACTGATTTCTGGTTGCATAGGAACCAGTCTCATTTGTGGGAAACATTGTAGCCATGATTACTTGTCTGTGTGAACTTTATACTTACATTTGTTTTTACAAAGTCAACGTTAATATAAACACAGCTTTTCATAATATAGTCGTTTGATATACATGTAGTTGCGGATTTTTTAATACAATAAGTGTTAGTGGTCTAAAGAGAAAATCGGCCTTATACTGTGAAATGTTCTTTTATTTGCATGTTACAATTGCTTATGACGGAATGTAAAGGTGTTGCTGTTAATGTTCTTAATGTTCTTGTAAACGATGCTGTTAATATTAATATTGATGATGTTGGTGCTGCATCACGACGTTCACATAAGAACAAATACATGGGAAACCCCACATTGAATTCTACTTTACAAGCTGCACTTTTGCAGGACATGCAGCAATTAGTAAGGCAAAAAACATCAAATCACAAACAGCTTTTACTAATGCTTTTACGATCGATTTCTTTACTTTCCTTCTTCATTACATCGATCTGTGCACACAAATATTTGCACGAGATATCAGGCTGACACGAGGACCACAGCTAAACACTTGAAGACAAAACCAAGACAAACATTCCACCTCTCCTAGCAAGTGCTTGTAAACACGGTTGCAGCATTCATCATAAAGTTACACCACATAAAACAATGAATTTAGTGTACAGAATCGTAACTACATTGATTTTACAAACCTTACGTTATCGTATTGACCATATTAGCCTATACTTGAAAAATCATGTTGCACCGACCTATATTACAAGTCAAAACATTATCAAACACAGAACCCGCTAACAATCAGTACGTGAACGAGCAGCAGGCTGCAGAAGGATACCACGCAGTATACATATGGTTAAAGAATCATCCAAGAGCTTGTGACCGCCTCCGTGGCCGAGTGGTTAGAGTCGCTGACATGAGATCACTGCAACCTCTCATAGATTGATGGCCATGTGTTCGTTCCCTTACGGTGAGAAAGTTGGCAGTTTCTTACGGAGGGTCGGAGTCTCGTACTGGTTCTACATATAAACGAGTGTTAGGTTAACTGTCCGCCTGATAAAATGATCAAGGTTGGAACGGGCGTTAAACTCATACAACAATTACAACAACAACAAAGAGCTTGTCACAGAAAACTGTGTGTGAGTTTTTGACAGAGTAAACTGGCTGTAAAACGTAAAACATTAAGAAGAATTCAGTTTCTGGAAAAAACACGACAAATATTTCATGTATTATAAACGACTTGCAAATAAAATTTAAGGTATAACACTTCATGTAGATGTACAGATATCATAAATATATAGTTGTCAATTTGTTCATCGATAACATTGAAGTCGACTTTACAAGCTATAAATGGATAAATGCTTATTACTATATGGGGAAATGTTTATTTTAATTCAAATCAATATCTTTCATCTGAAAATGCAAATGATCATTTTTATAGACACTGACAGAATACTTTTGCATAACATATAATTGATATAATCTGGGCCAAAGAAATGACAAACAATGGTATTTTCTCCTTGATAAATATGATAATCAGATGCTAAGGTGCAACGACTTGTACATCGGAAAAATAATATCAAGAACATATATAAAGATTTTAACGTTTCAAAAGCCATTTCAGTAAATTTCCGGTTACCATTGTTATAACATTATCTAATTCATAAAGTTGAATATAAAATGAATATTCATTCGTGTGTTTTATTAATAGCATATGTATCATGTAAGTCTATCTATAGGCATGACACTGTATTGTGAAATTTTAAATAATTCTAATCCGTTGATTTGATAAAAGATGGAATAACAAAATAAAAATCCAAAGAATTTCAAGATGAAACCTACAGCCGTATAACAACTGCCCCAAGAAAACATAGAACGTACAGATGATCTATAATAAGGATTAAGAGTGTCTCATACGAATGATGATCCTGGACGCCTCAAACGAATGGTCGTAATGAACGCCTTAACCGAACAACACTCCTGGACAATTCCTTAACACAGAAATGTTTTGAACTGGGAACTTCGAGGTCGTTACGGCTGAGGAAAACGTGTTCTGTTCAATGACCATATGAGGTGTCACATTGATGTTAAAACAATTAAATGTGTATTGTTTCTAATAAATTGTTGACATGATTATGATCGGGGGAGGGGTGACTATGCTTTGTGAGGTCACATCCTTTCTATTTCTACAACTCTTACAAACTATATATTGCAAACTTATTGAACCAACGAGTTTGATTAACACTTCCTTTTTATATCATTATGAAATTAATGCGTTATGACATGGCTTAAAAATCTTAGATCATAACAAGCTGAAACAATTCCAGTTTTTTTATTTGAATGGCATTTGTACTTATTTACTCCTTCTAAAATTACATGGCCTTCAATCAATGATCTGTCATATATATACAAGCTGTAATTTTGATCCTTCGCGCAAATATTAGATAAAAAGATATCAATTCTATAGATGTACGCTAGATTACAAATTTTGTCAGGTTTTAATACAAATCAAGCAGTTACGTTAAACAAATATCTCCCATAAATCAGTGCGCGGACAAGCGACTTAGTTGGGACCTTGGTTACTACGCGTAGTGCCAGGGTTATATACATGTTTAAGACTGACCAACTACGTCATAAGATAACAATTTAATCTAGAATACACATTCGATACTGTTGTATACTCATATCAAAGTATAGTAAGCTTATTGAAGTAAAGATTGGAACTCTTTTGAATATTTCCGAATGTTACATTCTAGCCTTTACTACTGCTGCCGCTGCAATTTGTTAAGGTGGGAGTACTGAGAGTGCGACAAGGGAACGCAGAAATAAAGTAATAATATCTTGAATACAACATGTACATTTCTGAAGGCCAAATGATGTTTAGATATGGAAAGCTAATCCCTCTTGAATGGCAATGCTCTATCATCACATCGATCAAACGGCATTCCTCTAATAACTTGTGTCCTTAGATTGACTTCTCATTGTAAAGAAATCGTTAAAATAAAGCTCACAAATAAACAACAAAAGCGAATGAAAAAGACTTGGGGAATGTAAGAACATGCACTTCCTGACCTTATTGAAGCAGACTGTAAAGGCGAAAGACAAACATTTCCTCCTACAAACAGACTCTGCCGCATGTGGATTATTTTCATATGATTTTATTTATATACTAATTTATTTTAAATGATTATTATGTGACATAGAAATGGTAATATTTATGTGAGTGTGTTTTCCAATCTTGATTGCTAAGCTTATTATTTACTTTATATACAATGTACGCGAGATATGACACAAACATTGATCATTGATTCAATTTTTATCTGTGATCACCGTCATGAAAGCCGTCAAAGGTTTCAACACTGTTTGATATAATCGTGACACATCCTAAGCGCGAAACCATACACGTTATGATGAAGCAATTAGATACTGATTCTTTGGTCCAGAAAGCGTCGTTTATTAAGTAATTAAGCATCCTATTAGTCTACTCGCTAGGGACGAATTAATCTGTGTACGAATGATTTTATTCCATTAGTGAAAATCATTACATTTGGATTGAAAAAAAACATCTGAATTTTGTATCAAATATAATCCAATCTAGTTGCGTTCTATAACAGCCCTACGGGATGCCCCAGCAACAGAATATTTGATTGACCAATCAACTTTGCGATGAGTTTTTATATCAGGTTTGGTCAGTTTACAAAAACATGTTCTTAAACGCATATATACGAAATTGATGTTTAAATGGGTTGCGTGCAATAATTCTGTGTGGAACAATCTGATAATGGGCTCTATATCCTGTATAATAAAACTGCAACTATTATTACTGGGATATTCACCTCGAAACACCCTTTGAACTTCAATTAAGTGGTGGTATATTGTCCATTTTATGATTTCGCAAAGTGACTTATTGACTAAGCAGTCAAAAAGTTGATGTACAGGTGTTATATGCACGGGCCTTTCAACACTGATATGGCTTTTTTTTCTTTAACAGAATATTCGTTAAATAAACAGGTAAACATGCAGGGTTTGAACCTTAAAGGAACCTGATACTGAGGGGCAAATATTTAATTAACTGACAAGCGACCTCGCTACCACAACGTCACAGTGCCTTTAAATACAAATAAATGAGTACTAAAAATTTTATTGTAGATTGACGCCGAGTTTCTAGACACCACAAAAACGTTCTTTACGGTAGAGGACGTACATGACATATTCACACCACTACCTGCCGATGTCAGCATGTGGTTCTTGACGCTTACATGAAACTGGTTCTAACTGATATGAATGTCTCCTTCGAAATGTAGGCCCACGTCTAAGTGTACTCCGTCTTTTCTGATGCGGACGTCGAGAGGACGCTTGCAGATAACATTATTTGATTTCAGTGCGATATATTTCGGCGGTAAAGACTAAAACGAAACCAAGCCGGAATAGTGTTCTAAATATCTTTAGATATTGTACCGACTAGCCCGGTATTCATATGTTCATACGGGAAAGCTGAATGTTAAGATTTACATTAGCCAACATGGATTTTTTTCGTTTATCATTTCGACCGAAATTATATCCAAAGCGGTCCCATATTCGGCTATGACCTTATATGATCCTATGTATAAAGGATAATGCTTTGAGTAAGCTGCAGGGGACGTATTGTTTTCCCTTACACTATGCAAAAGCTCCTAATATGGTGAGAAACATAAGAGAATAAATTGCTTTAATGATTTAATTCAAATTAAAAAGCTATTGTTTTTCTTCGACTTCAACCTAAATATCCTCTCAGAAGACATAGGTAAGTTTAGCATTGGCCACACAGCAGACGTCAAGTAACCTTCGGTATGTTTTGTTCTTCACTTAAACCAGTGAGAGCGATGGTTGTCATCAAAATATTTGGTCAAGTTACTATGACCCGATACAAAACAACTACTTGAGCTACTTCACTGTTCTCAATACAAGACAAGGACCACGCTTTGAATTCTTAAATAAAAAATATAATGAGAGTGATTTCAAATTGATTAAGTGCTGGTCATTTTGATAAAGACTTTGGATAAGCTTGTGTCCACACATGCAGTGGGCGATCAATTATTAAAGCACACGGGTCAATTTAGCAGAACGCTAGAAAGTCTGGTAGAAAGTTAATTTCTGTTTTCAATGCTGCAGATGTTTCAACGAAAATTTTATGCTGCATAAAGTTATCTTGAATTAGCTCATGTACGTATATTACCAAGTTAAAACACAATTAATGATGATATTTGCACAGCATTGCCACGAATGAGTGAATGTATTTATTCATTCAATCGTTCATTCACTCACTCATTCTGCCGAGTTATAATTATTTATTGATAATAAAGTGGTAGTAGTGACCTATGGAAACGATTATTGACCCCCTCTGCATTATCTTAATTTACCAAGATGTACGTGTATTATATACATGTCATCAAATACTTGACACTAAATAATTTATTGAAGTAAATGTAGGAGATATTTGTGTTGGTTGTTATTTTTTGTAGATGTAGGTTGTTTTTTTATGTGTTGCAATTCGTGATAGTTTTGTCAGCATGTAATTTTATGGAAAATAAGCTACTAAATCACCTGAGAATAAAGATTGGAAAGATATATGACATGCTGCACTAAACTAATGAGTTGAATATATCCTACAAAAAAAAAAGTGACAGAACATAGATATATTATCTTAAACACTTTTAACTTTCTCCACCTTTTAGTGTATATAAACATTTTAGCACAAATAAATTTAACATTTTCACTAAGAAGATATAATACAATACATTTGGTTATTTTGAATTTAAAAAACAACAACTGTAAATAAGAACTTTCTATCTTCGTGCTTAGATAGACCGTTAAATAAGGTGAAATGTATATACATGTATAAGCTCAAAATAGAACACTATTGCTTTTATGAACGTCATTTATCTATATAAAGGGGGTCAATATACGTTTCCTTAGTGACCAAACGTTTTTTTCTTCATATCCATCGATAAATATTCCGATCACGTCTATTTCGCGAGTACATTTATATATACGAGCTCGCTTGATTTCATGTCGTTCTCAGATCCCTTACAAGTTTGCTTTAATATCTCATCTTTTCTTCGACCAAAAAACATTAAATACATGATATATAAGGAAAGTATTCCGAAGAAATTGATTAAATCCAAAGTCGAGTTGATACATAGCTTTGAAAACTGATATGTATTGTGAACAGTATCTTTGAAAAATGTGTATTAACCTTTTAATTGCGTTATACAGTGCTAGATGTCAAATGTGACGGGCGGGTGAATTTTAAATGCTTAACAGATAATAGTAATTCGTTACTTGTTGTCGGATCTTTCACCGAGTTTTAAAACCTGATTAAATGCGAATAAGCGACGAAAGGAATTTTATGTATTGATATATTTAAATTTTCGGAAGTTTTATTGAGGTGATATGTAAATAGAAACTGCGCAACAATGAAATTAGAAAAGAAACTTTTATAATAATCATTTGAAATAACTTCACAATGTAGAAAACACTTCTGAACATTCAGTCTTCCATTAGACTGATGGAATGAAAAGAATTTCGACATAGATAAGTACATGGGCAGTATAAGCATCACATGAAAGCACAAACATCAGAAAGTCACAGACGCAAACAAACAAATATATGATCTCATGCCATACTTAGGCTCTTTGTCTATATCTAAATGCTTTTAGGTACACGATGATAAATGCCTGGAGACATATACTTTAAACAGTGTATAATCTAAAATTCGAGTGAACTTAAAACTTAGTATAAATAATTTAACAGGTCATTTGTAGATTTTATGCTGTAGGGGGTATATTTATATATCACATACAAATGCAGTTAAAATTGGATATAGTTCGTATATTAAGATCTGGTATGGGGGGATAAGGACAATGAACTGTAAGTTAAAAGACATGTATAATTTGATATCAATACATTATGCACCGATTTGTTTTCGCTTAGATACAAAACAAGTTTTATCAACTCGTGTTAGTGCCTCCCATGATACAAGCCATCTCTAGAGACAAAGGAACAGCAGCTTCTGACACGTGCTCGTAATGACGCCGGCAGATCATTTATTAATAATGCGGATTGCAGTTAGTCTGTATTTCAAATTTTACATGTTTTGCTATAACCTATTTTCAATAAGTTTGATTTAAAAGCATCCTTTAATTGTAAAATATGTACTAGTGCACCAAGCCGAAATCTGGATTTACTGCTAATCGCGATCAGTCGTTATACAGTCTCATTACTATTGCATATCTAGGACTATTTTGTACACATTAATTATGTAATATGAATTATGAAGCATACAGGCATTGGCCATACCTAGGTGACAATCGTGTAGAATATCTGGCACAATATCCCTCAGGAATCGACTAATGACACGACCTTTATCGCAGCGTTAGCCGCACACTGGTACTTTAAATTATTTAGCTAAATGTAAACTTAATGACACAAGAACCTGCCTGATGCGATATAAAAAGAGAATTTCAAAAAGGTTTCCGTAAAAGACAATATCACACACGGCACCTTTTTCAAGAACTAAAACTTTTACAACTAGATAAGCTCCTGATCGCTGTCATTCCCACATCTCAATTATCTAGAGATTTTCTCCCAAAATAGCCTTAGCCTATCGCACGGCACCAGCCTCACATGGTACAAGTTGGTACACATTCTTTTTCCAGTTTCTCAACCCCTTGCCCCCTTACTCCCCTTACCCTTAACTTTGCTCACACACTACCTCCGCCTACCCTGAGATCAAACTGTTTAACGTTAATTATACTTTATATACACTAACACGAATTAATTTGTATCATCATAAAGGCATCCTAATATGAAAGAATGGTCTACGTACGGATCTTGCTGTTTCTAGTTGTTTTCCTTGATTTTTCTCTTGACGTGAAGATCTCGCAGTCCCCGGTTCTGACACAAGACTCAGTGCCAATGAGTCCACATTATTATAACCGTTCCGACGTGTCCGTTTTGTATGCTTTTTCTGTTTCCTTGGTGACGGGCTGGCCTGAATTTGTGGAGGTTCTGTCAGAAAAACTGGCATCTGCATTGTTAACCTTCCGAGTGAAGTGATATTCAAATCCTTCAGCAGAAAATACCACACTCAGTCACGTACCATCCTACTAAATTTATCAGAGATCAGTGCTGTCACACGTTTACTAGTATCTAGCACTATAAGGAATTCTATTTGATACAATTTATATAGAAAAAATAATTTAAAGTATGTAATGTTTTCGCGTGACAACGATTTCCTGTTTCAATTGATCTTCACAAAGATAGTGCTGTCGCTGTTACTGGTATTCCAAGATCCAAGAACATAAAAGTCAATTTAATTATTAAATGTGTTTACACAAATTCACTTTCAACTACAAAATAACAACTATTCCCTTACCGTTTTTTATTACACGCACGCCTGACAAAGAGGAAATTTCAGTTAAAACATTGTTTCATTTTTAATTATTTTAAAACGCTACTGCGATTTTGTTAGTCAACGAAGTTCAAACTTTCATTAAAATGATAAAATCTGCTCAGATCGATGTACGATATTCAAGCTAGTGTTATAAGGTTATATTTACTTAAGATTTCTTCCAATAAATAAATAAATCATTCAGATTTCTAGTGGCAAGGTAAAAGAAGATCCATATATCTCCATATTATAACAGTTTGATGAATAGATTATACACACGTATATAGCAATTTTCACATCTCAGCAAGCAGAGGGGGAGCTGCACGCATCTTCTATAAATGGTCACATCTTTTTATAAATAATCGATAGTTCAGCGGGTTATATCAATACATAACTTATAGCACTCTTAACAGACTTAATAGTTAATAATTTAAATTTTAACTTAAGAATAGAAATGAAGTATATTTCATTGAAATGTTTTTGGAGATGTGGTGTTTAAAACAAGTCTGGGAACGCAACGTTTTTGACAGACTGTAGCTGTTTCTTCCCTTTTCAGTTGTCCATCTTGGTTAACATCCAATATTTAACTTTTTATTCATTTGGCCTTCTGTCACGAAGAATGCACTCGGTAAGCAAATATTTAGATTTATAACCCGAGTGAAAGAAATTAATGTTGACATAAATCGTCATATATCTACCGGTTTTAAACTGTAAATGCGTCCCTCATTCAAACATTTATTTGCGCTTTTATTTACTTGCATATATAAGGAAGTCCTAATCGCATTCTGCACTATTTGAATTATACCGGTAAGAAAGAAAAAAAATTGTTTATCAATAAATGCCTATTCATTGTATAATTGCAGTAGATATCATAGAAGGTATATAAGATATGATGAGCCATGTAAGTCACAACATTTATCACCAAAGTGTTATACAGCAAATCTACGTTGCCGACGTCATTAAAGTAATCATATACAAAGAAAACTAAATGTACATTCCGGCCGGGGCACTGGAAATTCAGAAACACTTCTCAGTGTTACACCCATCTAGAGATTGAACTGGTTAGAAACCCAAAGGTGGTCTCATGTGTATCGGTGCTAGAGTCTGGTACCCGGATTCCCTTGTATCAGCATCTGTCTCTTCAACATGTGCATGTCAGGAGTCTGCGCAAGTTCATCCGGGAAGAAATCCCAGGATCGGCCAGGACTACAAACAATCTAAATGAGGAAAGAAACTGAATATACACAATTTTCTTTACTTAATATATCTTTGCTTTTTCAAAAGGCATGTATTTTCTTTCCCTTCCTTACAGCGGTTTATGTCGTAACATATTTTAACATACTAAGTCACCAATGTTAAAAGGGAGTTAACAGTCACATAAGTTCTGTTTACTGCATTTCAATGTTAAAGCTCTTTACCCTATTCGTTGTTGTTTTTTGACGGGGTACCTAGATTAATATTACTCGAGCCGTTAGGTCATTTTTTCCAAGCTAATCTCTAGTCCAGAAGAAAAAAACCTGGAAAGCGAAAGCTATATCTCACAACCTGACAAAAGATGGCACACAATTTTAGAGACTGTCAACATGACTCAAAGTTATAATGAAGATGAATACTATATACAAATAAGTAGTAACACTGATAGAAACGACACATTTTGGCAGGTAATTTACCGCTAAATTGTGATAACGAAGCCCGGAGAAGATTGTCCACAGAGACACAGTAAGAAAAAAGAAGAGAAGAGATGCTATAGCGGTGATAAAGGTCTCACACTCGGTGAACTATAATAAGTATGAAGAAGCTGACAGTCGATGAGTCACATGGACCGGATAGTATTACGAATTGTACCGCTGACCCATTTAGGCTGCCTGCAAACATCCAGACGGTTCGCAGTTTCAGCCATAGAGTAGGAAAAATATAGATAGTGAAAGAGACGACAATGATCCCAATTCCTAAATTAAAACTAGATGGGTGTTCAGTAGAACACTGGTGTCGCCCTCTTACGCTTTGTTAGAATAACCAATAATTTTGTGACAAAAAGTGGCATAACTCTGTCAAATATGACATTGACTTACAAAATTTGACGGCATCACGGCCCTTCTGTCATAAGCAATGCAATTTGAAAGTTTGATGAAGAAATCTTAAGAAATGGCAAAGTTATAGCCAACGTTAAGTTTTCACGACAAAATCTAAGTACAAAAAGAGGCATAACTCTGTCAAATATGACAATGATCTACAAACTTTGGCGGCATTACGTCCCTTTTGTCATGGGCATCGCAATTTGAAAGTTTGATGAAGAAATCT
This sequence comes from Saxidomus purpurata, assembly GCA_022818135.1. NCBI lineage: Eukaryota > Metazoa > Mollusca > Bivalvia > Venerida > Veneridae > Saxidomus > Saxidomus purpurata. The sequence continues at coordinate 23,574 of JAFMSR010001541.1, forward strand.
TAAGAAATGGCAAAGTTATAGCCGACGTTAAGTTTTCATGACAAAACCTAAGTACAAAAAGGGGCATAACTCTGTCAAATATGACTTTGACGTACAAAATATGGCGGCATCACGACCCTTCTGTCATAAGCAGTACAGAAGAAATCAGAAATGTCAAAGTTATAGCCAACGTTAAGTTTATGTGACGGACGGACCGACGGACAAAGCAATCCCTATGTATCGCCTTTTCTACGAAAGGGCGACATAAAAAGATCCAAAAACAAACATGAAACTATCACCCAATCAGATTCATCGGAGCAATTAAGATGCTATAAAAAGTCATTTTAAATAATGAAAGTAGTGGTATTTTATAGACTTAAACAAACCAACGGAAGCAAAAAATGTAATATTTGAGGAAGTTAGCTCAAACTAACGGGGAAGCATACAAGAGCATACTGAAAAGGAAAACTGGGCAAAGCCATACCCCACCTCGAGTATGGCTCCGCAGCATTAATGTCCGTAGCTAAAAAAGGGGAAAATAGAACAAATGTTGTCCTTCCCGGTCCACGAACAGATTTTAAACTAAAGATAACAATAGTTCCATCATCACAATGTTACGATTCCGGATGAGTATCATCTTCAGACGTGTATAGCCGCTCTCTCTCTCTCTCTCTGTCTCTCTCTCTCTCTCTCTCTCTCTCTCTCTCTCTCTCTCTCTCTGAAAATCGAGATTCAGTGAAAAGTATAAACTATCTTGAGACAGGACTCATGTGACAAATACTAGTATACAAATCAACAGCCACTACACATGACATAGAAGCTGATCTACTTACGACTCATACACACTACAGGACACCGTTAGAAAACATAGGGAATTAAAAGCACTGAACCAACGATTATGCAGAGGGTACACTAACCAAAAAGGCAGTGAACACTATCGAAAAGACAAAGGGATCCTGTTACAGAAGTTGCTCTTTTACATTTCCATGTCAGGAAAACGGCAGCCTTCTCAAGATAAGACAAGAAAAACTGTGATACAAAGTATCACAGCGGGCCAACAAACAATAATGCCATGTAAATATTTTAGAAATTGGTGATGGTTGATATTGAGGCATGGCCCCAAAAGAACTCGAGGGAACCAATTCTGGTTGAACAAGCAAAACCTGACACGACACCACATCTACTGACTGACCTGTAGTATCGAAACTTTACGGTTATCAAATAATATTTATACGGTATGTCCAGGAATGCTCTATAGACCGTTCCTGGTATGTCTCAATTTTTCATTACCATTATCCTTATTAATTTGACATGAATGAAGATTTTTATGATTATTTGCCGTAAAATATTCTAAAATGGTTAAAAAGCTAAAAATGATGATTAAAACAGCAGAAAAAAAGTTTAAAAAAATTGGGTGTGGATGGGATTCGAACTCGTGGATTCGTAAAAGTGCACTATCAAAAGTGTATGAGCTAACATCTTTACCAATTACGCCAACGTAGCAGATTGCTGAGAAGAGGGAAAAAATGAGCTAAGATAATATCATATATATTTAAAAAGGCAACCGAAGAATATACAATCGACTGCACTTCGTTTCTATAATGACAAAGGCTGTGTAAGTGGAAAAAGTGAATCTAACATGTTCATGAGTTGTGGATAAGGAAATCCCACCCTCGGGTTGAGATACGTCCAAAAAACGAGGCTCTCTGCCGAGTTTTTTTGGACGTATCTCAACCCGAGGGTGGGATTTCCTTATCCACAACTCAATGGACATGGTAGATTTATTTTCTCACCGTTTAAATCGCATTTTCACACAAGTAAGGAGGAATATACAGGACGGGGATGAAAAAATGAAAATCAACTTTTTCTCGAATTTTACTTCAAAACTGCTATAGATGGATAGAAAATGATCTAACTAAGAAAATGAATACCAACAACCCTATGTTTATTTCAAAAATAAAAATTTTACAGTCATTTTTCGATTTTTATGTCTGCTTACAATTAACGTAAAAATAGTCCGGCAGCGATGTGAGATAAAGGAAGTGAGATAAGTTTATCTCACATGGGTAAATGCGCGGGAATATGTATCTCATAGGTGAGAAAAAGCAATCACTTATAAAAATTTTCTCAGCGTAGATTGCGCCTGAAACGTGAAAAGCCCTTTTTTTCTATTTTTATCAGCGTAGATTGCGCCCTCTACGAAACGAAAGACAACTCAATAACAAACGACAACTCTTGCTTTTCAAAAAACAAAAAATGTGTCTACAGTTTTCATCGCAGAAGTACCTCAATTTTTCAATGAAGAGAGACGCATATGTTCGATTTAGTGCTTAAGTCTCCATGCATCTTTTACTCGCCACGTATTAAATATAGCGGGCCGCTGAGCACTGCGGTCCGCAATAACAATACTTGACCCTTAAATATAATTAAGCAGTGGCAGTTGTTGGACGCGTAGATATAAGTACATGTACTGCAAAAGGTTAATACGAAATAGCAATGGCCAAAAACCTTAGTTTAAAACAAGTAGGAAATATAAGCAAAAAGTTTTAAATTATGAAAACGGCGCGGAAACAAATTAGATCAACAGTTATCTCATAAGGCATTTCTTTGTACATGTAGCATGAGAAGGTGTCTATATTGATTTCCATGAATTTGTCAAAGAAGATATGTTTCTTGTCTGCATATGGATTTTCAAACAAAATAAATAACTTGGGCCTGATGCTTCCTTCAATACTGAGGATATTGGATGAAGAAGTATTTCGCCAGTGAAAATCCTATCATTCATATATAATCTGCAGATTAAATTACACACACAAATTTAGTATTAACACACGTCTAGTGCCTGCTTATAACTGCAAGCACCGACTAGCATAAATGATACACTTAATAAAAGTTGACGATATGATGTGTATTTTTTACAAAATGTATTAAGGTACTTAAATCATGATAAGGATCATAAAATAATACAATGAATCACATGTAAAACTGGTAAAAATTATATATCTATAAATCTTTGGTTTTCTATACCACATTTCAGTTGTAGAATCATTTTAACAACCTCTTGCAAACTGCTGTTGCAAGCATTAATTATCAAATATGTCCAAAGTAAAACCATTTCTTCAAAATTTGTAATTTCACTCGCATCGGTAAGAGTTCATACCATTTAAACACTTCTATTTGAAAGTTCCATCTGAGAAGGTCTGGAACAGGTATTGTATCATACCTTAATATAAGAATATTTTGCTGATCTCTGATATGTTCATATAACGACGGCATTATAATATGCCCCAGTTGTAAATGTACACATCTGGCATCTGCCATATACGACTCGGA
>JAFMSR010001542.1:0-26775 GCA_022818135.1 Saxidomus purpurata
AAAATTTCTTGCACAAAAAAGGAGAAATGGACTTTGTATAGATTCAGATAGAACAACATACCGGCTGGTATAGATTTCAAGACAGAACTAAGGTATTCCAGCTGCTCTTCCAATTGTTTTAACGATACAGAATTCATACACTCAGAAAGTAGTTCCGTCTTCTTCTCACATATACATCTTTTCACCATAATCTGTAAACACAAAAACTTCAACATTTCATAATCTAATTGCAGTCATTATAAACTTACTGCATCATTGTCATTTTAAAAATGAATTGAAATTCTGCATAAGAAACTGAAACAAATAGTGTTTCAACATTAAAGATGTACAGTCAAACCTGTGACTAAAGACCACTGTTGGGAAGCTACAAAGGATGATTGCCTTCAAACCTCAATTATATTTTTCTCACAGTTTCCATAATTAGCATGCCTATTGTTTACAGACTGATAGCACAGTACATGCCCACTCCATCACTGAAAGTAAGCTTCACAAACCTTTAAATGTCTATGAATATCGAAGGCATTGTATATTTTCTCGGCGAAGAAGCTATTATCTTCCTGGTCAAACAGTTGCTGGTATCTGGAAGAAGCCCGCTCCTCCAACAACGTCTGTATACTGATGGGAGATGTCAACTTGTTGTACAGAAACTGTACACACCCTGAACACTGCCAGAATCTCTCTGACAGATACTGCAGAAACAACTGAAAACAAAATAAAATCGTTGTTTAAATTGCTTATAGTCCCGGCATTTTTTATTTAAAACATGCCTATAAATCTATTTCACACAAACCTACTGGCAAATCTTTGATGAGTTCCTTGTACACAAAAATGTTCAAAATACATTTACAAGCAAGATCTGTCCTTTAAGACAGCATGCTAGACAATTCGGAGCCCCTGACTCTCAAAAGAGAGCTTTGCCAATAAAAGACAATAATGGTGACATTACAATGCCAAGACAAAATAAGAAAGAGTATCTTGCACTTGTACCATCAGAAAGGATAGTGAATCTGCTGTCATATTCCATGATTGACAGGCTTCTAGCTTGCTACCAATGGACTGAGTCTAGGTTTTTAAAAGATTGACCATTTTGAGCATATACTTGTACTGATTCTTCAGTGTACAAAAAAGCCTGCACTTAGGTGTCTGCAGCAAGTTAAGGCGATGCTAACATATATATAAATGTGGTGAACATACCTCAAAGCAGACATTGCTGTGATAACTTGAAAACTGAAATACAGAAAATAAGTGTAATATGTTTGTGATGGAAAACACCCGAGACAATATTTTTATGATGAAAAACATCTCAGATAATATGTTTGTGATGTGAAAACCACCTGCGATATTACATTTGTGATGAAAAACATGGGAAGAAAACACCTGATATAATATGTTTGTGTAAAAACACCCGAGATAATTAGCGTACAAACAGTAGATGTATAAAAATTATTATAAATGTAGATACAAATCTGCTCTGGATAGAAAGAATATGTAAAATTCTTTGCAGCACAATAATATATAAAGACTCATTTACAAATGAATACAACATTCAAACAGCTAACACATTAAACTAGCATTGTAGGACTTAACAAGTGAGGACGTGGCAGGAAATTGCCGCAAACCAGGTTTTCATCAAGACTGCTCCGAGCAAATTGTTTTTAATAGAATCATAATCTTAAAAAAAACAAGCCATCTTGACTCCCCCTATTTTAGTAACAGTGACCTTGACCTTGACCCTTGTGATCAATCACCCAAAATTTTTTTGCTACAATTTAATAACAAACATTTTGTTTATATTTTTAGTAACATTGACCTTGACCTTGACCCTAGTGACCTTACCCTATAAAAAAATTTATGCTTAAAGGCCAATAATTAAAAATAAAAAAAAAAAATCTTTTTTAAGTAACAGTGACCTTGTCCCGTTTGACCTTGACCTCAGTGACAAAGCTTTCTCACTTAGCTACCGAATACACCAAGTATACGACAATTAGTCCTCCTAACTCAAGTTATTGACAGAAACCATTTTTCTATTTTTAGTAACAGTGCCCTTGACCTTGCTAACCTAGTGACGCCCAAATGCAATCCCAAGTTTCTTCTTACAAATTTACCTACAATAGAGTTTGATTGCAATTATAATCCTAACTGGAGTTATTGACAGAAAACCATTTTTCTATTTTCAGTAACAGTGACCTTGACCTTGACCCTAGTGACCCAAAAATGCAATCCCAAACTTCCTCCCCACAATGTACCTACAGACCAAGTTTCATTGTAATTGGTCACTCCTAGCTTGAGTTATCCCTTGAGCGTGAAACCAGATTTCTATTTTTAGTAACAGTGACCTTGACCCTACAAGTGACCCAAAATCGCAATACCAATGCGCCGGCTTAAACTATCTGTTACAAAAGTTTCATGTGTAATTTGTCACAAACCTAGCTTGACATTGACGGACCGTTATTCAATTATTTAGTAACAGTGAACCTTGACCTTTGAACCAGTGACCCAAAATACAATAAAAACAATATCTAAACTACTACATGCCAAGTTTCATTGCAATTGGTAACTTAGACATAAGTTATCGAACGGAAACCAATGTTTAACGCCCGCCCGTAATCACCATTCTAATAGTAGCTTTTTTCAAAAGCCTGGTTAAACTAATACCAGTTTATAAAACTCATATGGCAGGATTTAATATGTCACAGGTAGGTATTCTTCAAATAAACTGGCCTAAACATAAACACTTCACTTTGAAATGATAAATTCATTCATCTGTAATACAGGAAATTCAGTACAAACAAACACTCCTAACTCCTGAACTTCGCAACCTGCCCAAAAGCCTATGCAGAGAGGTTCTAACGAGAAAACTGTTTCCCTACATTCTTTCTAACAAATACAAATTACCAGTACATGTAATGACCGAGCTTTCCATGCCTGCGATTTGAAAGAAAAACCTGAGACATTCCATTCACTTTCATACGAGATATATCTCTAATACTGTAAACTAATTAATTTTCGCGACAAATGTTCGTGTTTCGCCAATGTCGGACTGATTCATAGATATTTAAATTCATGTTTTTGGAGAAAAAAAAAAATATATATATACAGTAAAGATAAACTACTTAAAGTATTCTAAAGTTCGCAGAAAACTGGCCTTCATGAATATAGCGGGAAAAAAATTTCAAGCCAAAATTACATTGTTTACAGTATGCAGGAGAAGTAGTATTATTTGAGCAACATACCTGTGTTGGTTTGCCTTCCCAATGAAGACATGACAAATATTTACAAGTTTCCATGCGTATCTCTGTATCTTCATCCTGCACAAGAGTCAGGCTAGCCTCAAGCAGACTGGAATTAAAATGTTTTAATACAGTAAAGTTCCGCTATTAAGACCACCCAATAATACCTGTATCAAGACCAAACAATTTGGAACCAAATGGCCTATTTTATAGTAAAAGGGTATCGATTAAAAGGGTATATTAAAAGACAATTTCAATATACCTTTATGCCGGTCCAAATCATGGTCTTATTACCGGAACTTTACTGTAGGTCATTTATGCTTTTCAGTTTTTCCAGGTTATTAGTATACTCTCAATTATTTTTTTCACTACTTACAGAGGTTTCTGTTAAAAAATGTATTAGTGAAAAGATGCAATATTCAATGTAGATTAATAAGAACTCATCAAATAAAATCATCTACCTTGTCAACCAGTTCTCAGAGGTCACTGAAGCAGTCAAGTCCAGAAGATGTTTTCCAACAATCTGCAATGCTCTCACTGCGGTTAACCTTTGACCTTCATTGACAGCAAGGCTGAATCTGCGAATCACTTCACAAAATGAATGCAAGTCAGCCATCCTAAAGCATATGAAAAACAAAGTTTTAAAATTCATTAATGGAATGCTATAATTAAAACACACTTCAATCAATTAAATAAATCTTTTTCTTGCAGAAATACAGGTATGATAGACAGAATTATCTGAGCCATCTCAGATTGAAAAATTTTCTTCGACCTTTAGCAAAAGCAATATAAACATAGCACATCTGTAAAATCCTATTAGTAAATAATGGTACATCATAAGCATCAGTTGATATCTTTTTTCAAAAATTATGAAACTAAGCATGTGGTCAGAGGTTGTCTTTATCACCCTGATGAATGTAAGTCTGAGTACTTTATCGGGTCATCCTAGGAACACTCCCGATATCTGTGGAATAATTGTCTTTTTAACAGCACCAATATTAAATCAGTGGTGTCATTTTTTACTGTGTCAAAATAACCATTTGTCATGTGCTAAATTATTTGTACATTAATCCATATATCTGTGATATTCTAAGTATAATTGTGATATTTTTATCTCATACCTCTGATATTAAATCAGTCAGTATTCATTTTCTTGTTTAACAAGTGTCAAAAAAACCTTTATGTGCTCAAAATAACTGTGACAAATTAATATATATGTGCTACATTTCATAAATTGTTGACATATCGCACGAATAAAATCTCATCTTATCTTGTCTAATTGTGGAAGTTAAGCTATAAGAGGCTCCAAAGTTTTTAACAAAGCTCAAAGTACAAACATTCACGCCATGTCAACACGGCAGAGGAATCGCTACTCAAAAATGACTATTTCTACAATTATCTCAAATAACTTATATTTCTGATGTTAGTTAATATTTTGTTGAAAAACAACCATTTTTCAATGTTGGTTATTCACTTACACATTTCCATCACTAGCAGCCTCAATTTCATGTCTGATGAGAATAGCCTGGACTGGTACAACAGAAACTAGGACAGAATCTCTGCTTTTGAACTCTTCATAATTCGCACTAGAGAACCAGTCTGATAAATTCTGGAGGTCATCTTTATGTATTGTCCCAATATCTTGATACAGGGTACAGATCAAGTTCAAAACAGTACATAAAAACTGCTTTTCTTTCTTCACACAGTTACACAGAATTGCCTACAGACTCAATATTTAAAACATGTGCAAGTCAAGAACAGTACAGGTTTAAATTGTAAATCTGACTTCGTAAAATTCAGATTGTGTGCATAAAAAATTACACACTTGGTAACCAGACGTCATTGTTTCCCGCCTTTTTCCTTCATCAACACCTTCATGTTCAAGAATTCTTTAAAACTTAAACTAACTTATGTCAGTTCTACTGAGTACTTATCATATAATATTGTATAAAAAAGCCCTAGAAATACAAGCATCAGCTGATTATACCTGATAATGTTAGCTTATCTCTTAACTTTTCATAATCAATTGTAACTTTACCAGAACTGCCATCTTGTTAAAATGCTGATTCTTGCCAGACGTCTCCAAAAACTTGGGTAATTGCTCCAGGCACGTTTTTCTAGCTTCCTGGTTGGTAAAAGTCAGTAACTTATCTACCAGCCCATATATACATATCCTATTTCTGTTTTTACTCTCAAACAGGAACCCCACAGCTGCTTCACAAAACACATTGTTTCCGATTATCTGGAAATAAAGGTGACATATTGTTAACATTTCTCTCTTCGTTTTAACACCAGTATAGCCAGGCAGTTTACCTAACGATCGTCTTTGAGAAGGATCAGTACTGGATTCCCATCCTTAGTAAGAAACTGCCAACTTTCTCACATTAACAGTCAGCAGAAGGGCTCGAATCCATTACCCTCGATCAGTGGGAGGTCTAATAATTTCAATTCAGAGACCATAACCACATGACCACAGAGAGAGATCGAGCACAAATTGTTATTTCAACTACAGTTTTGGAATGTCAGTACAAACTACACAACTAAATTGAACAAGAGCTGATGTGAGCCGAGAGTGAACTGGTTTCCCAAAGTCTGTTAATGTATGCGCATAAAAAAGTTTCAAATCTAAACTTCTTCAAGCATAATAAAAAATTACAAGATCAATATTTACCCATTTACTTCCTGCTACACAATGCTCCAGTGTAACAATTTCTAGAATCTCATCAACAATGACAGTTGGACAGTGGATCAATACATGATGCAAAATCTTCACATAAACTGCAGACACCAGTCCATTATTCAAGGTTATTAACCATATCTCTTGGGTCAGTAAAGTCCAAAGTCTCTCTAAATCTTCTATCCTGTTGATATACCAAAACAATGTCTTTAGTGTGCTTTAGGACTGCTAAAATAAATCTATGGTTTAAACATATTGTACATTGATTGTAGAACAAGTTCTTGCAACAAATATTAACTACTGTCAATAATACTGCTTCTTGGAGTTCTAACTAGTGCTCGCACAGAAAGAAGTCTTAGGGATTTTGGAGGCCGCGGTCAAATGCTGCTGCAGTGATTCGAACCCATGACCTCCAGGTTAGGAGTGTGATACTCTACAACTATATCAACCATATCACATTACCAGTTCCATCACTGCATGCAACAAGAATATAATCCACATATCCCTGCTGTCTTACCGCTCTCTACACATTTTATCACCCCTATGAACAGTTACTGGCATGGTCCAAATTGAGAGACAGACATTGGTGCATTTTTAAAAATAAGGCAAGTCAGCATTGCAGGTAGTCTACTTACTGAGAAAACAAGAGATAACTAAGCATTGGCATGACCCAACTTAAACAATACATTTAAACATATTAAATGAATTTTATTTACCAATAGTAAATTTCCTTAACAAGTCCAACATACTTTTCAATGCATCGTCTTTTTAGAAACAAGTTTAAATGCTTTCTTTTGGCTTAATAGGCATTACCTTTCAATGTAGTCAAGAAGATGATGTATGTAAAGTAAATATCCATGTAGACTGTTATAACATACATTGGCTGATGATGACACTGAAGTGACATGTTCTTGCAAACATGACCTCACTGACGATGTCATTTCCTGTAGAGACACCATGGCTGCAAGAGCTAAAGCCACCAGATGGCGCAGCTGGTACACTGGACTTCCTGTAAACGGTTCAACAAGGGCAGAGAACTTTTTGAGCTGCCTGAAAAGAGAATTTCATCGTTTATTCAATGGAGTTTTTATAAAAAATATATTTTTACCCAAAGCTTCCTTTTATACATTCAAACTAAGCAATGAGAGAAAAAAAAATATCCATACCTTATAACATTCTCATCTTTTGTGTCCATTGGTTTGAGACAAGACAGAAGGGTCAATACAGGGAAGAGTCCTGGATGAATCTGACTTATGTCATTCACATCCCTTGCTGATGCCTCTTCTAGTATATCTAACATAAAGGGAGGTAATTCTGGATAATAAGAACTGAATTCTTGAAATGTAACAGAGTTACAGAACTTTTCTCCTTGGCTTTTCTTCTGACCAAAGATCCTCGTCACAAGAGTACCTGTTGAAAAGAAAATAGATTTGTCACTAAAATCAATATATTAATAAATCTTGTATAAAAAGTAAGTTCAAGCATTTTTACAAACTTTTCAGAGAGAATCACAGAGAAAAGACCAGGCAATCATTGGATCAAACACCTAACTTCAATATCAAGATTCATAAAAAGTCTGCAGGATACAACATAAAGTTGAAAGACCTTTTGAACTGATTCTACTGAGAGGCCAATGTGTTCTTCATAGCAAAGTTAAAGGTGTCTGACCAGAGTAGCTATAAATTATAGGGTGTACTGTCTTGTAATTTTTATATTTGCCACTGTACATACGGTTTTTAATGACCGCAAATATTTTAACGGCGACAGCGTTAGCCAGAGCTGTTAGAACTGTTTGCAATCATTAAACCTATATATACAGTCGCAAATGTCAAAATCACTAAATAGTTAACCCTTTTGTAACGCACAATGTGTTAAAATGTGATAATTAAAATGCCGCTCCATTTTTGCCACTATACATATGGTATTTTATAGTCGCAAATTTCGGCAAGGCAACCAATCAGAAAGGGCGTGATGTCAAAAAATGCGTTAAAATTCTTAATCAATGCTGAAAAACTAGAATCATATGTCTCTAAAGCTGAAGGAGACTTTCAGAATTGGAATATAACTACAATATATGTTAAATATCAGTTTTTACTGAAACTGGGTAGCATATACTCACTGAAAAATCTTGTAGCAGCATTTCTTACTGCCCAAGATGGTGATCCAAACTGCTGGATGACCAAGATGACAGCATGACTTGTGTGACCGATCAGACTCGCTGTAAGGCTTGCATCACTGAACAGTGAGTTTAGAATATTCAGCCCATGAACTTGAGGAAGGTCTGTTATGCCAAGGTCTTTGTCCAGAGGTAGCTCGCATATTTCAAATAAACTTGTCACAGCTTGACTCAACAGAGATGTCTGAGAAACATTTATAAAAAGAATGTACGATGCTCATTGCACTTAGTTTTTTATTTAGTTTAAACTTATTTATTATACATCAACTGTAGAACCAGTTCTTGCAACTTATATTAACTACTACCGATGATTGCTTTATGAAGTTCTGACCAGAACTCCCTCTAAAAGAACGGATCTAGGGGGGTCATGGTCAAATACAGCTGTCGGGATTTAAACCCACAATCTCCAGGTTAGGAGTCCAACGCTCTACCCCTACACCACAGCGCCTCCTTTCATTGTGCTTTGGAAGCACATCTGCACCTTGCTGTGCAGAATAACCAACCTTATTACTTTAACGCTCATTGTAAATACTGTCCAACCTGTAGTATCACTAAACTATACAACTAGTATGTCACTTATAATTGCACAGCTTTTAACTGTGAAGCTATAAGCCAGAGTCATGAAAACTGTTGGCAAAAACAGTATAAAACAGATAAAATATGTGCAAATATCAAAATTGCATAATCATTAATGCTAGTTTAACGTACTCTGTTCTTAATTGTGATGAGTAAATAGCAATAACATGCCATATATACATACTTAATATTCACAGATTTAAAGAACATTCTGTCAGTGAATAGAAACAATACTACATCCAAAATATTTCAGGAGAGGAGACAGTATGGACCTAGATCAGACTTGTAGATAGATACTGGTCATAAAACCAACAGGTTGTTTTTCTTAAAGCAGTGCTTAACTGCAGTTTGTTTTCTATTCATGAAACATAATTTATTATGGATATATCATACACAGAAAGAGTTTCTAAAGTATTCACAAATGCGGTCTGTAAAGTTTTAGTACTGTAGAAGAAAGCATCTAAAAGTCAGTTGCTAATTTATTCTAACAGTAAAGTCTATATTAAGCCAAATTCAGACTCAAACCTACAGCATCAAATCAACTACGTATCTTACTATGTAAGTGAATGTTTGTCTCTTAATTTCTTTATAGAAGGCCATGTTGTAAATAAGGTGTATGCTTTTATTTCTTCTTGTATAACCTTAATATATTACCTTCTTGAAATAAAGAATTTATTATTATTACTACTACACAGAAAAGTGCATGAAAACATTTAAAGATCATCTGATTATATTTCCCCTGAGATTTATTAAAAACTACATTCTATGGCCTCATACCTTCTTCACTTTCTTCTCACTAACTAGAACAGCTTGTATGATGATTGGTAGACCTGCTGATCTTCTTGTCACTGAACTCAACATGCTTCTGTTCTTCAGGCTTGACAACACCTTAAAAACATTAAATTTGAATAAAAACTTCTTGACTCAATTTTCAACTTGCTCTGCAACTTTGCTGACTTCAGATGATAGATATTCTGTTAAATAGTGAGTCACAGATGACTTTTGCAATACCAGTCAAAAGTTAGGACAAATTATGTATCTCTCATGTTTATTTAGAAAATTAGTTGACTGTGTTTTAGAATATCTTTACATGTTAATAAGCCATATAACAATGGTCTGTTAGAATATTAGTGAACTTCCCTGGTTTAAAACCAGGACATACAACTAACCAGGCTGTATTTTCAACTCTTCCAACAAAACTAGGCAATTTATTTGAGAAAGATTGCACCCTTTCTCTTGTCGTAAAGTGATCCGAGTACTGAACACTGTTCAAGAAAATTTGTCTGCAACTGATACAAAACTAATGGTTCTGACAATGCATACAGCCCTGACAAAGCAGCGCAACTACATACCTCTGTCAATGAGTCTGCGGGTATTGACAGTATTGTTTCCTGGCTACTGTGGAACAGAACAGAACAGAACTTGATGTAGGCACTTCTACACCCTTCAATTACACCCTGAAACATAATATCATAATGTATGCAATATATAGACAAACAATTTCACAAAACTATATACAATCTGTGTTACATGTCAACAACTTTGAAAAGGGTGAGCTATGGACATTTACATCTCTAATCCATGACTGACTAACAAGAAAGAGTACTTTAAAAAGTAACATTTTTACATATGAATATTTTAGACATCGGACATGCAAAGTGTTAAGACATACGATTGTTTCATACTATTTTTGGGCTGTTTTATTTGCAAGTAATATCAAATATGCCAGATTCATCAAATACCAATACTGTGCAGTTTCAACTTTAGGGTAATGGGGTCACGACTGTACCTCCTCATATAACACCAGTACTGGTTTTTCCAGGAAGCGGACTCAAGAGTGATTCGATAAGCTCAAAGCTTTCTTCACAATCGAGCTTAAATAAATTAGTATAAACTAACTATAGGATAATGCAACAATAAGTCAGTACAAGCAACTAGATTAACATACATGTACATGAAATTCTACTACATACCTTATGTCTACATTTGGTTAGCACTGTATGGAAGGTAGTGTTGATAGACTGTGTAATTGACACAGAAATTGGAAATCCAGACAGTGTCGTAACTCTTGTGACCTCACCAAGACTGACACAACTCTCCTGCAAAATGACAAAAATCATGTTTAAAATGTTATAGAAACTTACCCCACCCATCTTCTTCAGTGGATTTGTCTTAAATCTAATTTGGGCAGTATTATTGACTGGTAATAAGGGTGCTCTGTGAAGAAATATCAAATGAACAGGGAAACAGTATAGATAATAATCAGACTACTTGGATGTGTAGACTAAACATGGTCTGCGCTGGTGAAGTATGTGGTTGCAGTAGGATAAGGGTTCAAATTTATACATCAGTCATGATCAGTGATTTGGTATTATGGAAAAACAGGCATTGGTATCATGGCAACAGCGCTTTGATCATTAGAACTCTAGTTTCATTGCAATAGTGCCTTGGTTCCATGACAACATTTGTTTCGTGGCAACATAGGCATCATGGTCACAGTGCCTTGGTATGATGGCAAATTTACCTTGGTATCATGACAACACTGATTTATAATGAGCACAAGACCTAAATGACTTTGAAGTAATCATTGCCAAGGAAGTAAGAGCACACTGTCTGGCACAGGTTCACATCCAGGAAGAAACCATTCCCCTTTCTCAAACCAGCAAAGTACCTCAAAATATGACTTCAAATGTTTGTGTCACATTCAAAACAGGGGGAAAAAAGCAGGACAAAAGCCACACCTACCTTGATATTGTTCCAGCACCAGGACAACATGTACTGATACTCTGGGGAAAGTGATGTTGATTCCTCATAGTCTGAATGGTTCTCCAGCAAGAGATTCTCTAGAGCCATTCCAATCTCTGCAAATGATGGACATGCCTCTGAAATTAAATATACAACACAAAGTATTAAGCTATGTGCTGGAGGTATGTGTGACCCTAAAGATCATAAATAGTAATTTTTTCTTTCCTTGAAGTGACTGTCTAGATACTACAGTGCAACCTCTCAGGAGCGAACACTGTTGGGAACACAGAAATTTGTTTGTTGTAGAGAGGTGTTGTTCTGGAGAGGTCAGTTCCTTATTTAATTGATGACACAGGAAGGAAAATGTGTGTCTTTTTAGGGAGGTTATTGCTCTAGGGAGGTGCTGTTCAGGTGGGTTGGACTGTATAGTCTATATAGGTTAAACAGATTACTAGTGTAAATTTTTGTTTGGTGTCGAGAGATTGTTGCTCTAAGGAAATTGATTTGTTCAGATATAACTGCTTTGGGAAATAAAACATCTGTCTTTGTAGAGAGGTTTTTACTCTTCTGAGGTGTTGTTTAGAGAGGTTGGACTGTATATTAACCCTTGAATAATTCTTCAGATAATCGGTTAGTGTCTAATCTATCTACTAAGTGTAAGGAAATAACATGTAAGTATTTTACTATTATTGTGATGACAGGATTTCAAATAGTGATGACCTTGTGACCTTGACCTTCAACTTCTGACTTCTAAATCAACAGTGGTCATCTACTGATGATATGCAACCTACTTAAAGTCTTACAACGTTGGTAATTCACATGCCCAACTATCTTAATTTTATTCATGTAGTTTTCAAATCAAATAAACTTGGTCTTCACAATACCTTGTCCAGCCACACCAGCCATGATGTTTAGCATCTTTTCAATAATCTGCTGACATAATTGGACCAACTCCTCTGACACCTTCACTAAATCAGTAGATGGGGTCACCCAGAGGTCATCCACATCCGTCAAACACTGAGTAACAGCTGATATCAAACCTGTAATACAAAATGGAAACAGACATTTGAGTAAAAAAAACAAATTTATGAACTCAGTTTAATCTGTGTAGTCATCAACTGAACTAAGAAGCCACATGGGTTAGGCAGCCAGAAGTAAATCCCAACATTTCCAGTTGCCACCTGTCTATCTGTGTTAATGTAATTACAGTTTTATTTCATGAATTGTACAACAAGATCTACTATCAATCAGATACAACTGCAAGAATTTTTTTCAAATGGCTATTCTTAAAAACATTAAAATTTGAATTTCCATGTGATTTCTCATCTGATCAGGAACCTTTTAAACTTTGAGAATCACCTAGTGTAAATGCAATGTAGTGCAATGATCCTATGTGGAAAGCTTGAAACGTAATATCTTGAGACAATATTACAGGACACTGTTAACACTCCCAGACACTAAATTGACACATTCTCGCAAAATTCCAGATTTTAAAACCTTGTCTTGACACCATACAAATTGGCACGAACCATGCACCTTGACACTTACAATTTACATCACACCCTGACACTTATGATCTAAGTATGAGTACTGCCTTACCATGGATAGGATATTGCTTTGAAGCTTTAACAAGGTCTTTGTCCGACGCCAACAAACATCTCTTTGCTTCAGTCAGCAATAATGACAGAAATGTTACCATACTATTGCCTGGTGTATTGCCTGGTGTATCTTTTGAGGCAGACACATCAAAACCAGGTGCATCTGGTTTGTTGTGAATACTGAAACATATCCTGGATTCCATTACATACCTACAATTTAAAGAGATAAGATATAACCAAAGCCTACTTTCTTTTTGTTGTTTATAGTCCTGGCCGATCCTAGGATTTCTCCTTAGGTAAAACTGCCAAGACTCCTGACAGGTCCAGGCTGAAGACACAGATGCAGATACAAGGGAACCCGAGTACCAGACCATAGCTCTTTCACATAGACCCCTGCCCAGTGTATTGCTTTGATCCATGCAATACTAACTTGGGGTTTCTAACCAATTCATCTGTAGATGGCTGGGAAACACTGAAAAGCATTTCTAATATTTCCAGTGCCCCTGCTGAGATATGAGCCGGGGACCTCCAGATTTATGGTCTGGAACGTTTACTACTCAACCACCACGCCACCCTTATTGAAGCCTACATGAAGCTCAGGTGCATGCGTGCTTTGAAATGAACCCCCAAGTTAATTATTTTACACAAGACTAAGGAAACAGAACTATAATTGTCATAAATCACATGAAATACAGTAAAATGTTTAGTGCTTACTTCTGAAAGACAAGTTTACATAGGGTAGCACCACTCTGACCCTCATGACCTTTTGGACTGTTACACAGACTTAGTCCTTCAGCTAGTAGATGGCAGTACAGATTATCTGGGGTTTTCACATTGTCATTCACAGGCATTGTGTAATATCTAGCAAGCAGAAGATAGGCAGATGTCTGGATCTAAAAGTACAGAAAATATTTATAGTTGTAATATTAATATTTATAGTATTTATTTAAAAGACTTCTCCACAAAAAATCTATTTAACCGACTCATTATTTTTAAATGTCACAGACATATTTTCCAACTAAAAAAATTCTTTAGTTACAAATACTGTGCTTGGCTAATATGACATTTGTGAACAGACTCTAATATGTACCTTAAAGTGCTCAAAAAGACATCCTTAAATAAATCCAGCCAACCGAAGTCCTTGACTTTCTTTACCTGCTTTTGTTTGCATGGTTTCAGCACTACTATTTTAATAGCCTGGTTTTATGAACGACATGTGCATACCTCCATATGATTGTCACTTTACATTGACACTTTAACATCTAGGCAATGTAGGAAAACATGCATACCTCGTCAGCTCCGTCAAGAAGACACAACGTAAGTGCCTGAGTGTTCACTTGACTGAAGAAATCCCATCTTTTACTGGACTGGGCAAAGTCTATTAGAGCTATAGCGTTTTCTGAAAAATATGGAAGTAGGGAAGAACTTCCAATATGAATGAATCCTTATATGGCACACAGATATCTTTTATTGCCACAATTTTCTGAATGCCTGAAACTTCTCATCTAACTGACACAGCCTGTAACCAGGCATAAACATGAAAACATGGCTAACTACAGCCATGTAACCTGATGGAAATTTTCAAAGAAGAATACTTGCTACAGGTTCAATGAACAAAGCCCGTTTACAGGGACACAATATAAATTAAAACCCAGAGGACCAGTCTCATTTCAGAAAGACATTACATCTAGTATTTACAACAAAAGTTTCATATCTTTAAGTTTTGAATCGACAAAACTTAGTACAAATAGACATGATGGTACTTACCTGGTACATAACCTTTTCTCTGTTTACTGTTTGGAGAATATATCAGGCTCTCATACAGTACATGTAGTAAGTCTAGACTGCCTTTACGTCTCTGATAACAGGCACCAGGCAGCAGGAACTCTATACACAGTCTGTGTAACCAGTCTACAAAATCTAAGGCACAGTCTGAAATACAAAAGAGATGCAAACTCTTTCCTTGTTGATATAGATTAAACTTCTAAGTTTGGTAAAATATTGTGCATAAAACTAATAACAGCCTGTTTTTAACATAATGGAAGCAGAATTGACATCAATCTTACTAGACTTTTTGGTACTTTAAATTTGGGCTCAATTAGCCAATCAGAAGCTCCAAAGATTTTTAAACTTTCTTGGTCACTATTCAATAGTAATCACTTCCTGTAATTACATGCACAGACCTCCTTCTTGGCAACGCCCTAAATGCATCGAGGCCCACTAAAAACTTACAATACTGAATAAATCAATATCAGTGTTACTAGTTACCCACCAGGTTTGTCCTAATTCATGTCCAGAGCTAATATTTGACTAAAATGGAAGGCTTTCCCAATGATAAAATAACATTGATCGTATTGAAAATACCATCATTTCTATCCAACAGAACATAATATAATTTTTTTTTACATAGATAAATACATTTTATTGTGACTGTGACAATTATTGCATTCATTCACTAATATTTTGCAGAAAGTTTTGAATAGAAATATCAAATATGTATCAAACTTCAATGCAAAAGTCAAATGTTTGTGTAAATTAATATGCATTTCTTCATCTTCGCCATTGTCCGTAAAACATCATATATAACACCTTCGGAGTAGATCGCCAGTTTGTCTGGTCTAATTACAATGTCATCATAACAAAGGCATTTCACTGCTGTCAAAACAAACAATTATCACCATCTGTAGATTCTACTGTATATACAATTATTATACAGATGAATGCGAATGAACAAATTTAGATTTTATGTCCTATTTTAAACCTAGATCTGTCATAATTTATTGTTTTTGCTATTCACTACGTGCAAAACGTACATGTATCGAAGTGATTACCAATTGAAACTTGAAATACCGTAATCCATCGAATAAATTGTTTGAGATATTTATCTGAGACTTGTTGCACATGCAAAATAAATTATGCCTTTTTTAAAAGAAAAAGAAAACTTGTATATAAACATTATAGTCCTAAATTTATCGTAACAACAACTTCGAGTCTTTCCGTTTTTCATCAGATATTGGTGGCTTGAAACCGCTGACTGCTTACTTTAGCGCTGCTGATGTTGCACTAATTCAAGTACACGCTAATAAGTCAAAACCACTCAATTCATGGCGTTTGCGCTAAAATTTAGCTGCGCTAATATAAGTACACGTACAGTATACTTTTGTTGTTTATAAATCGAAAGGCCATTCTTATTGTATTCTGTAAAGCAAAATGAACAGACACAAATTTACTACATCAATATAACTTTGTTCAAAGATCACTGTCATTCTGTTATATTATGATGCTTTTTTAACGGCCACTCAGTTTACTTGTAAAATTGTTGAACAGAATGATTGACATTAATTAGCTGAGAGGATCTAAGTCAATGCCCAAAAGTGTGATTTGTGAAAATACTCTAGGGATTTTACTTGTAAAATAATTCACTTGGTAACAGTAGTAGGAAACAACAACATATGACTATACTCACCAAGTTTATCTTTATTCTGTGCAGTTGATTTTAGCATGGTTACACAGCTGTCTCTGAGCCGAACCAACAACTTTCTTATATTTGATCCTAAATGTTGTCTAAATGGTGCTGAGTCTATCTTAATGTTGTAAGGTAAACACTCCATCAATAATGACACCTCAATCTTTGATATACACTCTGAAAAGGAAGTGAGAGAGTATCCGACACAAATTTACACATCCAACCATACGATACAACAGTTTAAATTCAAATTGGTGAAAATTTAAAATTTCACACCTTGAATTTTTACATTTTTTTCTTATTTAATATTTGCCTGTATTTATTTAATTTCGACTGCGAAAAAAGTTCTTACAACTTTTATTAATCGTTCTCAAGACTCACTCCAGATGTAATCAACCTCGAAGAGAGAAAGAGGCAATTTGAATTATCTGTGTCTTGCCTAAGTACACTACCACTATTTGGGCACTGGTGGGGATCGAACCCAGGACCTTCTGATCCTTAGGCGAATGTGCTACCACAAGACCAAGACAGCTCCACTTTTTACATTAATTTTGATATTGTTCTGATCTAGTTTACTTGCCACCATAAAGTATTTCACAATGAGCTTCACATACCAGCCTTTTTAAGTGTAGTACAAACTAACGCAATAGCATCAGATCTGACCTCTTCATCAGCACAATACAGGGCCTCTCTCACATTTACATGTTCCTGTAGATACGACAATACAACACACTGTGATTTTAACAAGTACTTTTGCAACTGTTTTGATAAGCATTATATATGAAACAAGTGTTCAGCCTCAGTGATCAAGAGGTTACAACATTTTCTTAGCAACTCAAAGGACCTGAGTTTGATCCTTGGCCAGGCCACTAAGTGTGTCCTTGGGGAAAGTTACTAGTTCTTTCACTTGTATGTGATTGGTTTGGTCACTCTTAAGTGAATTATTAAGTAGAGTGAATGTATTTACAACTAAGCTAAAACCAGTTACAATGTATTTTATTAAACTAAATGCTACCTGTTACACATTAAGTAGTCACCTAGGATCCATAGTATTAACTGATTATGTTATCAAGAGGCAATGATGTCCACATTTCAATATAAAAGTTTTACTTACTAGATCTGTGTTACCAGTTTGAGTTCTGATGGTTTTTGCAACAATGATCCATGCATGGAGCAGCCTAATTCTACAGACAGGGGTTTTAGGATCTTCCATTACACTGGACAGGTGATCTTGTATCACAGCTGATGCGGATGGAAACTGTTTAAAGGTCACTGGTACCCAATGAACACTGGTGTTGCATCTCAAAATACTGTAATATATTAAAAGGAAAATATTATATAAAAGTAAAAAGTAACATTTTTAATATCCTTGACTTATTAGCCCTTCCCTACCTAAAATCATCCTTCCCAATTCAGCTGAAAACATGTTTTCCTGCCAAAGAACTGCACTGGTAGTGGTAATGACAAAAGTTAACCATTCAATTAAACACAAATTAAATAAAAGATCTAAGGTAAATAGTATTTACGTTTTTCTTTGCCAAAATGGACAAAACCAACTATTTTCTTTCTCTCTTAGAGAACCAGACACTGTAAGCCTGTCTGTCTATGGCCAAATCTGGAATTTTCCACATCTATACTTAGTCTATTAATTGCTCACTTTAATGCCATCTTTTTCTTTCATGGGATATATAACGCCTATTTCAACAGTATGTCTGTTACAAACTGATGGGCAGTGTACCTAACCATCCTCCCTGAGTCCTATCCTCTGAAGGAAACTACATGTACCAACTTTCTCACATGAAGAATCAGGTCAGAAGATGGGCTTGCACCAATGACCTTCATTCAGTCCGATGTCTAAATGTCAGTTTTAACACCACAGGTCTACCTTTAAGTGCTATGAAATATGGACATAAAACTTTCTGAGGGTGTTAAGTCACATACAGCATTTGACTCCAAGATTGTCTGAAGTTTAATGCTGTCTATTTCAAAAGTGCAAAAACAATTAATGGTTTAACATAAAATTATTACCTGTTATCACTTGTCATGCTTTTCACCAACGTTGGCAACCACAAAGTTTTCCATTCATCTACAGCATTCTTATTCCTACAATATAAAAAAACATCAGTGTTTGGTCAATGAAAATAGGTAAACATTAAATTTGTTTAATACGTTTTAGTGTGTTAATTTAGTCTTGACACTTTTCACTGTTGAAACAATATCGATCATTTCAAGAGCACTTTAGTTAGCGACATGATGAATTTGAAAAAATGCGAAAAATAAACTTCTCACTAATATTTTACGATTTACAGTATGCCAAACCACTCACCTTAGCTGCTGAAGGAGTACTTTGTACACATTTGTTGCGGAGGGAGCCAGATGGTTGGTTGTCAAACACTGCACTAACTGAGCTTGTATTTGTGGATTTTCTTCCAAAACCTACAATCAAATTCCAGGCAGATGGTATCAGAATATATCGAGCATATTGTATATCAAAAATGAAAGGGCACGTTAAAACTGAAAATTGCTTTAAAAATCTTTTCACATTTGACAAATTCCTAATCCTAATATGCAAGTCAAGAGCAATAACTCTAAATGTACAAAGAGAATTTGAGCTAGCTCTAACTCAAGAGGGAAGATTTGAAGAAGTTTGGTAGTGGAATTTGAGCTAGCTCTAACTCAAGAGGGAAGATTTGAAGAAGTTTGGTAGTGGACCGCTACACAATGCTAAAATCCAAATATCGAAGCTGTAAATCTTGCCGTTCTAAACAAGAGTTCTTCTTTTTATTCTTACATACATGTCTGGTTGAAAAAATCAACAGGGTTTCAGTATCATAATAACTTATAATAAATAATTCGTTGTCAAACAACTTCACATTTGTTAAATGGCACAATTAGACAGACTGTTTAGACTACATTGAAAGTCAATCTTAGACATAATGATCTTAGATTGCTAAAGAAACTTGTCTATTAAATTGAAGGTAAAACCTCATTATGAATACAAATAAATCCATTTCCAAAATTTATAAGTATTACCTTCTGTGCATCTACAAACTTCAGCAGGCTTGCTAATATTCTGTATTTCCCTTTCACATACCACTGTGTTGTTAGCAAAGTTTTTAAGATCTTGTCTGGAAAGTCTGGCAATGTATCTGATGGATATAAAATAAACCACGGATACCAGATGTCTAATGAACAATATTACATCGGATTTCAAATACATGCTTAATACAAGACATAACATACAATATTTGGTATGAAATTAACTAGGGATGTCATTGATTAAAATTTTTGTATCGATATATCCATTTAGAAATATCGACGATACAGCGATATATCGATACATGGGCGTAAAAAAGTCACTGACTACATATTCTACCAACTCTCTTGACTTTTTGTACTAAAGATATGGTTCTGGTCTATCATATATATAATTATCAACCCTTGCAGTGCTGAACTATTTTTGCCTACGAGACCATATTTCATTAAATTATCATTCGTTAGAAAAACACTGGACTCTGGCTAGAGTGATTGTTTATATTCCGGTTTAGTTTTGATGAAATTTTCGAACGTGAAACTGTAGATAATTGCACGGTATAACATTATTCGATATACGATTTTTCAAAACGGCAATCGATATCAAATCAGAAGTGTTTTATTGTTGATTTCGCAAAATAGGGAAGTTAAATCATTGCGAAAATTACCCAATTTACAGTTCCTGATACATGTATATAGTAGACATGCAATAATAGATACCAAATGAACTAGTGCAGAATTTCAAAGGCACATACAATGCAATCTGAAATGGTAACCAGATTTTCCCAATTCAGTAATTTTCTTCTTAATATGTAAAAGAATGTACCTTTTGCTGCTTCCCAAACTGACATCATACTTGAGAATATATCCACCACTACCTCAGGCACATCTTCAACTGGACTGTCCCAGTTCAGCATCACTAAGTTCAAAGTACTCTCTAATGTGGAGGTACAATGACTCATCAAAATTTTGTTCTCCAATTTGGAGGTAAATTTAGTAAGTCTTGTATACCACAGCAGAAGGATCTGGAAAGCTTGATAATGCAGTGTAATGTCTCCCTGACACAGTATACAAATGTACTGAAATATCTGTTGAAAAAGAAGGTTCCCTTCATCTGCAATGACAGAGCTCTCAGCCAAGAGAATGTCACTGTTGCCACAAGAGACCACTCCTCTAATTAAAGAGATAGGCCCAAGTTTGCTAGATGTTAATGAAGTCATTTTTGTCAAAACAAGTACTTCCCTCTGTTGGATAATACTTGGTTCCACAGTCTCATCAAACAACTCTAATTTGAATGCTGAATCTGTAAATAAAAAAAATTGCTTTATGAGTTCTCTGTTTCGAAACCTATCTCCGTAAAATTTGTTCTGTTCTGTTTCAACACTTCATGCCAAGAAAATCTTAATCATACAGATTTCAGTTTCATCTTCAGGATGTAATACATTCATAATCATCACAGTATAAATGACTCAACATAAACAGAAAAGAAGTTAAGACTTTCCTTCAATTTATTTATGCTTGCCCGCTTTGTTTTCATCTTTCTTACATAAAGTGTGCACTATCTTCTATGTACAAGCTGATGGAAAAATGTTGTAAACGTAGGAAGTTATCCGCCATGCTTGCCCATCTTTCAATGTCTTAATCATTTTCATTCAAGATATAATACAAAAAATTTTTAATGTACATGTACATGTATAGCAACATACCTGAACATAAAACTTGGTGCAGGAGCAAGCAAAATGATTTTACAGCCTTATCAACATTTCTGCAGCTGTTCAACATTAATGCTGTAGCAGTTCCGCTTAACAGAACACAGTCTGTATGGTAACCCTAGAGAAACATTAAGAAAGAAAGAATTAGAGAAAAAATTTCAGTTCTATGGTAATCTGAGGTGTACTTGGACTGTCTGTAAAATCAAGGTTAAAGTCCAAGGATCACTTTGAATTTACTGATCTATTTATTGATAGGATAATGATAGAACCATGTTCTTTCACTCTGAAACAATGTTGACATATTCTTTTGTATTCAAGTTATTTCTTCCAGAACAAGAGTTGCCAGAAAGCCTTTCTTATTTTTTGCATATCATTGAAACAATACTGGGCTATGTGTCTAATAATTATGTACTAATTGATTTAAAAGGCAAAGTCAGGAAAATAAAGACCATTACAAATGTACTGTCAGTAAGACATCTTCCTTGATAAAATGAGAGCTACTAGTAAATGTGATCATGGGACTTTAAGAAAGTATGTAAACATAAATGTGATCCTGGGATTTTAAGAAAGTATGTAAACATAAATGTGATCCTAAGAAAGTATGTAGATGTAAATGTGATGCTGGGATTTTAAGAAAGTATGTAAACGTAAATGTGATCCTGGGACTTTAATAAAGTATGTAAATGGGACTTTAAGAAAAGCTCTTTGCAATAAAAATCATGGTGCTCATGACTGCAGTAAGAAATAACCCAGTAAATGTTATACAAAGCCTTGCCAATTAACATTTGTTTAATAAAAGGCTTTAAGCTATCCTGAATAATTTCATTGTGTCTATACATTACCTCATTCTGCAAAATGCAGACAAGACTTTCAACAATTATTTTTACAGACTGGTTCCTGGCGGCAATCTTGTCATTCTCCTTCCATATTTGGGAACCAAGCTCATCTGAACACACTTGAAACAGCTGCAGACTGATCTGAAAGTGTAAAATATTTATGAGAATGTACAAGAAGTGTACATGAGCATCACTGGGATAAAATGCGATATTTTACACTACATTAAGCTGAACAACCAAAAAACAACATATGATATACTCAGCAATTGAAACTTAGGTATTTCGCACCGACTGTAGATTTTATCCCTTGTTACTTATGCTAATTTCTCCGGAAGACTGTTTCCTGGAGGTCTGACTAATACTCACGCCGAAAATTGGATCTGTGGGGAATGCAGCAAAATTCAGCTTACAGGATTTAAACCTGCAACATTCGGGTTTCGAGTCCAGCACTCAATCACTACAAATCTGCTCACGTCTTATTGTTGTATATTTCTGTCTCCTCCCGCCCCCATGATAAAGGGCTAAACACAACCTAGGCTAAACATAACACAACCTAGAACCAAAATATGAACTCGATCTTACAAAAGATATCAAATCACTTACCTTTACTAATGCATGTAGACATTTAGCCTGGGCTAGGGTTAAGGTATCGGGGGACAATTTCAACAGGGTAGACAACTCAGAAGACAACCATGATGTCACTTTTTCTAAATTTTTACGGAAAATTTCTTGAACCAATTTGTTATGTTCCAGTAATACAGACACTGAAAAATAAACAAATACAATTCAGTTTAGTTTATACTAAAATTAAATTTATTTTAGCTTGATCGCAATACAAGTTCTCTCAACCTAGATTAATCATTCTCAAGAGTAGATTAATCATTCTCCAGAGTAGATTAATCATTCTCAAGAGTAAATCAATCATTCTCAAGAGTAGATTAATCATTCTCAAGAGTAAATCAATCATTCTCAAGAGTAGATTAATCATTCTCAAGAGTAGATTAATCATTCTCAAGAGTATATTAATCATTCTCAAGAGTACATCAATCATTCTCAAGAGTAAATCAATCATTCTCCAGAGTAGATTAATCATTCTCGAGAGTAGATTAATCATTCTCCAGAGTACATCAATCATTCTCAAGAGTAGATCAATCATTCTCGAGAGTAGATCAATCATTCTCGAGAGTAAATCAATCATTCTTGAGAGTACATCAATCATTCTCCAGAGTACATCAATCATTCTCAAGAGTAAATCAATCATTCTCGAGAGTAGATCAATCATTCTCGAGAGTAGATCAATCATTCTCGAGAGTAGATCAATCATTCTCGAGAGTAGATCAATCATTCTTGAATGAGAGTAGATTAATCATTCTCGAGAGTAGATCAATCATTCTCAAGAGTAGATCAATCATTCTCGAGACTCTCCAAATGATGAAACCAATTGCTGATCCAGATAATAAAGAAAAGAAACCTACAAAACAGGTTGATTATCAATTAAACTGCAATTTTTCACTGCAAAGTTTTCATTTTCACAAACTTTCTCAAATGAAGCACTATGTGACTTCACCAACCTCACTTATATAACAAGTAACGATTATCTATAAAATAGTTCTTCCTCGCAAATTAAAAAACTCGCGAATATAAAGACTTTAACAGTATATACATTAGTTATATACTAGCACAGTGTATAAATACATTTTTTAGCTGTAACTATAAAAGAGTATAAATCAGTATTAAATGTACTTAGATTTATAACTGTCACTTTGAAGGGTAACATCCCATTAAACATCTATTTCAATACATACCTTTTGCTATTTGGAGACTGTCTGTTTGTTGGGAATTTAAAACTAACATCACATGACTTTCTAAACATTGGTTTATGTACTCTCCATGACTGGCAAGAAATGGCTGCCAAACCTGAATAAAATATCCGCAGAAATAAAAAAATTAACAATGCCTATTATACTTTTATAGAAAAGCAAACCACTCAAATAATGTAACAGACTGACACTTACATAATGACTTTAAACATAACACACTTTTTCTTGAGGTACAGCACCTGTTTCAACATTATTTCAGATTTGTACAGACAGGCAGTTACCTAACTACATGTATATCTCCTTCGAAGGACTAGTACAGAGGTAACAAGACACATCTTCAAAACAAGTAGCCAGCTTTCAGGTCAATTTAGTAGCAGGGCTTGGACCCAATCAGTGAGAGGCTTAGTGATAACAAGTCAATGACCTTAAAATCAGACATGTTACAAAACAGTTAACTAATCCTACAGGATTAATGATTTATACAAGTCATTATCGACATCACTCCTAAAATGTGTACCAGAAGAAAGAAATTGTTCACAAAACAAGGTACAAAATTCCAATAAAAGAACAATAATGCCATCTTCTCTTGAATGTTGACCAATTTTACCCTAATCAACCATCAAGAAAAATACCATGCATTACTTTGACACTGGGCAGTATATTGTGAAATAAATACACACTTACTTTTTCAACAGCCCTTGAAACTTTAATGGAGTCTGCAACACATATGTAACCCCTGACAAGAGCTTCCAACAAAACATGTACTTGAGGAACGGCCCACTTCTGAGAACCACTCAAAGCTTCCTTATACACAGCATCTAGTCTCCTAACCAATCTGTGTGTGTCCCCACTTAGAAAATAAAGTGATAAATGAATGTCAAAAAGATAGAAAAACAAATGGATAATTTGCAAAGAGTGATCTACTTTCTTTCACGAGGTTTTTATTTTCACTAAATTTATCAAACTCACTAAAATAGTAAACAAACAATGATTATACATAAAATAATACTCTCTCACGAATTCAAAAACTTGCAAACAAAAATAAAATTTGAAAATCGTAAAGTAAATAAATCGGGAATTTAAAGACTTTTATTATTTTACAGTATATTCTGTAAGGCTCCTTTGCTATTCATCCATGTCACAAAATGAAAGAGACTTTATCGGCACACAAGAGCCTAGGATACAAATTTCAATCAAACTGGCGTTCATTTGTGATATTGGCTCTTAAACAACAGTTACTGTGCCCGACACCACATAGTAGTTAAAGATAATTTTACACAACCCAGTAGAGACTTGCTTAACATCCAATTCCCTTGGAGTGCCAAGTGCAATGCAGTTGCCTCAAAAGCAAGAATGGTTGGTTCAAATCCAAAAAGGGTCTTTCCAAATGTAGTAAGGTGCTTGCTAGTAGTCCCGGGCCTGGCACTGTGCTTATAAAAAAAATTTCCTGCTGCACAGACTTTCATGCTCAGACTTTGGATCAATAGAATATTGCAACATCTCATTAATTCTTTCTACTAACAAGTTTTCCGTAAATATCTAAAATAAAATTAAAGCTATACAGCTCATCTGTTTTTTAAAAACGTACTATGCTAGAAGCTAGAAGCTAAAATTATTTTCTTCTCAAACTCAGTTGAGCATGAAAAACATTTTAAAAGCATGGGCCCAGACGATTTTAAATGTAATTTACAAACTGACACAGTAAAGACTAGCAAGATGTTGAAGTATAAACAGAGCATGAATACCCTACAAAACAGTACTACCTGTGTGTTCCCAACTCATCAATAAGAGTTTGATCTTTCCTGAACACAAAGTCTACAAGCTCTCTATCATTTAGTTCCGACATCTTTCACTGAAATGATGAATGACAGAAAAAGATGTTAAAACTTAATTTTGATTATTGAAATTGTCTAACCAGTATAGATATGATAAAGTTCATGTACACGTAATATATTCTATTTGAACCATACCAGTGCACATGTAAACTACATGTACTGGTCTCATGGCTGGCATAATTTAGTGCATTTCTGAATAATCAAGCTAATATGATCATAGTCCATATTGTTAACCTAGTACCCAGAACCCTTAAGGCTTTATATCAATCTATTTATTGTTTACTACTAAATGAAAAAAGTTTATGCATCTTCAGATGCTTTTTAAAACTAATCAAAGTCAAAACCTCCTGAAACTACCATTTCAAACGATAATACTTTCACCAATCAACAGCCATGTTAAGTTTGGTAAAAAAATAAGCAAAGATCAAAGAGAAAGTACATAGCGAAACTGATAAATAGCAGTAGGTGGGGTTAATAGCAAACTATGGCAAGACTTGTAATTTAAAAATAGATCTATAGAGTATTTGGGGAGAATTCTAAATTTGAACAGGATTTATTAGATAATGTATATCAGATGACTCGGAAAGGGTATGTAGACTGAGGTATAAGAATATGGTGGTAAGTTAAAACTGAGTGACATGTCAGTCCTGTAATTGGAAATCTTTGTCAAACCATGATTCTTATTTATAAGATCTATCTAATTTTTTGACAGGAAGATATTCATCTTCCAAAACGTTAGCAATATAACTATAAAACATTTTGCATGCACATCTCATTTATCTATATTCCATCTTGTAATACTTCCTCATGCCTCTGAAGAGTATTATGGGCAGGGTGCATGCTAGGTGTTAATAAGAGTAAAAATAAAACTACACCTATCACTAAATGTGATTAATACCCCGAACTGCTTTATAAACTGATGAAGTTCTTAGTAACAGAATACTTTGCAAAAAAAAATAATAGAGATATTGTTCTTGGCAATAACTCTGTAATTTGAGGTTTAAAAACAACTGCTGTATGATTAATAACTGAGTTGGGCGACTGCCTGCTTTAATGATTCAAAATCAGACA